>WBNM01003005.1:8115-39328 GCA_013399055.1 Ramphastos sulfuratus
AGTGCAGCCCAGACAGCAACTGTGTGCTGGGCTGCAGCAAGAGCAGTGTGGGCAGCAGGGCAAGGGAGGGGATTCTGCCCCTTGGCTCTGCTCTCCTCAGACCCCAGCTGCAGTCCTGTGTGCAGTTCTGGAGCCCCCAGCACAGGAAGGACATGGAACTGTTGGAATGGGTCCAGAGGAGGCCATGAAGATGCTGAGGGCTGGAGCAGCTCTGCTGTGAGGACAGGCTGAGAGAGTTGGGGCTCTGCAGCCTGGAGAAGAGAAGGCTTCCAGGAGACCTTAGAGTAACCTTCCAGTATCTGAAGGGGGCTACAGGAAGGCTGGGGAGAGACTATTGACAAGGTCTTGTAATGCCAGGACAAGGGACAATGGGTTTGAACTGGCAGAGGGAAGATTCAGACTAGATATTAGGAGGAAGTTGTTTGCAGTGAGGGTGGTGAGACACTGGCACAGGTTGGTCAGGGAGGTTGTGGCTGCTCCCTCCCTGGAGATGTTCAAGGCCAGGCTGGACGAGGCCTTGAGTGACCTGTACTAGTGGGAGGTGTCCCTGTCTATGATCCTTGAGGTCTCCTTCCAACCTTACCATTCTATGATTCTATGATTCTATGTTCATTCCTTTGGAGCAAGGTTCTGCAGACCTTAAGAGGTTTGTATAGCAGTGTCAAAAAAACGTTACCTTAAACTTGTCAAATCAGGATCAAGCCCAAGGTCTGCTGATGGCTCCTTTTGATGTTGGAGGGAGCTGAATGCATTTCAAAAGTCTGGGTTTGCCAGGAAAGTGATGCTTTGACAAAGCTGGGATTTTCATCCTGAAAAACACTCCAACAAAAGAAGTCAAGGCAGTATCAGAACTGGAAATAAAAAGACCTCTAACTCCTTCCACAACCCACAAATCCCTCAAAGCCCAGATGTGTGGGTCCAAAAGTTCTCTTGTGATGCAGTTGTTACATACCAATATATTTCCATGCTGTATTGTAGGTACATAGGTAAAACATTGAGTATTCATGTACAAAACATTGACTATTCATGTACTATGCAACTGAAGCAAAAATTATTATGGGATGTTTATATATGGGTGCTACCAAATGATATCTAAATTAAACATTTTGTTTTTCCCTCAGCTTTCAGGGACATCTGAATCAATGGACTTCAGCCTGCACTTCTCTTTCTCTCTAAGGAAACATTTTCCCCACACAAAGATTTTTATGACTAGTTCAATGACATGGTAATTATTCCTTTCCTGTTTAGAAATATCCTGCATGAAGTTGAATTTCAGGCTTCAAATACCTCTCCATTGTGCAACTGCCTTTTCCATAGCCTTACATTAAACTTATGTAAGGCTTTTATTTCAATTTCATTTAAAATAGATTTCCTGAACCTAAAAAACCATGGAGTTTCCTCTTGGCCTTCGCCTCATTGTTACTTCCCATGTAATGATGCCACAATGATTCAGTATTTCATATTCTCCTGCTTGGGATTTATTTATTGCAATTGCCTAATTTCTTCCCAGAAAGGCAGATAAGGAAATGTTTCAAGAGGCTTGTAAATAACTGACATGGACCACAGGATTTCAGTTATTTTTAGTTTATATCAGCTCTGCCAGCTGGAATACTGCATTTGTATTGTTGGGTTTTGGGTTGTTTTCATTTATTTTCATGGATCTTAGAATCATAGAATGGTAAGGTTGGAAGAGACCTCAAGGATCATTTAGTTCCAACCCTCTGCAATAGGCAGGGACATCTCCCACTAGCACAGATCACTCAAGGCCTCGTCCAACCTGGCCTTGAACACCTCCAGGGAGGGAGCAGCCACAACCTCCCTGGGCAACCTGTGCCAGTGTCTCACCACCCTCAATGCAAACAGCTTCCTTCTAATATCCAGTTTCAATCTCCCCTCTGCCAGTTCAAACCCATTGCCCCTTGTCCTGGCATTACAAGACCTTGTCAATAGTCCCTCCCCAGCCTTCCTGGAGCCCCCTTCAGATACTGGAAGGCCATTCCAAGGTCTCCTGGAAGCCTTTTCTTCTCCAGGCTGCAGAGCCCCAACTCTCTCAGCCTGTCCTCACAGCAGAGCTGCTGCAGTCCGTCTTATCACTCATCACTCAGCAACCAGCATGAACTGTGCATCCTGATTTAAAACCTCCACATATTTTTCTGATTACCGTTACTGAAATCTGCTGGATTCTTCTTGAGGAGCCTGACATGGAGTTGAATTGGTTGTGGAAATCTATGAGGCAGGAATTATAGAAATCTGCAGTTATTTTATTTCTGGAAAGCCCCACCCACAACTCTAAACAAATTAGTTAGATTGGGTTCAAAATTTGTTCGGGAAGATCTTCACAAGGATGCTTGTAGGGAATTTAGTAATGCAGGAAAATCAGAACGTTGGAAAAGGTTTGCCACAAAACAGCTTTGATGCACTTACAAATAAAAGCAGTCTGGAGCCCTAGGAAATGTCTGTGCTGCTCACAGAGGTGAGTAGGAATTTGGAGCTGGTCTCTTGGCTCCTTTGCAGCAGTGTCTGGAACTGCAAATTGTAATCCAGCAGTGGATCAACGCAGCACAGGATCCAATGTGAGTAAACCTACCAGAGCCCAAAGTGACTACAGACACTGCTGCCACGGGCACAGAGCGTGGGGCAGCACAGGGCACGGAGCGTGGGGCAACACAGGGCATAGAGCATGGGGCAACACAGGGCACAGAACGTGGGGCAGCACAGGGCACAGAGCGTGGGGCAGCACAGGGCACGGAGCGTGGGGCAACACAGGGCATAGAGCATGGGGCAACACAGGGCACAGAACGTGGGGCANGTGAATGGTGTCAGTTTAGGGTAGAGGCAGCTCCCTGCAGCAGGCAGTAAGGATGTGGCAGTCCCAAAGCAGGGGCTGTGCTTTCTCCTCACCATGTTGCCGGATGCCCCTCAAGGTCCAACTCTAGGTCTGACTCAAGGTCCCCTGCAAGGGCTGGCTCAAGGTCCAGTCAAAGTCCTGGTCAAAGTCCCACCAGATACTGTGTCCAATTGCCATATCTCTATGCTGGGGTGATTTGCTCTCCCCTGTTCAAGCCCACGGGGGTGGGGTAAGAAACTTTGTGCCTACTTCTTTCACATTACAAACCCCTGGAGACAGAGGTGGGGTGGAGCAAAACAGTTTTGCGCCCCATTCAAACCTGTGGTGGGGCAGGGACTTAGGTGTGCCCTGCCACAGGAGTGACAAATTACATGACCTTGAGGATAAGAGTGTCCTTTTGATTTGCCTTTAGCTAGCCTTCCCAACAGAAGGAAAGATGGCTCCAGTCCTGCATGGTTGCACAGCTTTTTGGATTCCCTGTGCAAGATGAACCAGAGTTCAGCTTTCTCCAGATTTCAGCCTCTCAGAGTTTCTCCTAAGAGAGAGATGCTCTGATGTTTATTTTTCATTGCACTCTGCAAAATTGTTGAGGGAAAAAAAACCACCAACCAGACTCAACATGAGCCTGCAGTGTGAGTGCAGCCCAGACAGCAACTGTGTGCTGGGCTGCAGCAAGAGCAGTGTGGGCAGCAGGGCAAGGGGGGGACTCTCCCCTTTGTTCTCCTCAGACCTCATCTGGAGTCCTGCATACAGTTCTGGAGCCCCCAGCACAGGAAGGACATGGAAGTGTTGGAGCGGGTCCAGAGGAGGCCACGAAGATGCTCAGAGGGCTGCAGCAGCTCTGCTGTGAGGCCAGGCTGAGAGAGTTGGGGCTGTGCAGCCTGGAGAAGAGAAGGCTTCCAGGACACCTTAGAGTAGCCTTCCAGTATCTGAAGGGGGCCTACAGGAAGGCTGTGGAGGGACTATTGACAAGGTCTTGTAATGCCAGGACAAGGGGCAATGGGTTTAGACTGGATGTTAGGAGGAAGTTCTTTCCAGTGAGGGTGGTGAGACACTGGCACAGGTTGCCCAGGGAGGTTGTGGCTGCTCCCTCCCTGGAGGTGTTCAAGGCCAGGTTGGACGAGGCCTTGAGTGACCTGTACTAGTGGGAGGTGTCCCTGCCCATGGCAGGGGGTTGGAATTAAATGATCTTTGAGTTCCCTTCCAACCTTACCATTCTATGATTCTAGAAACTCAAACCTTACCTTGAAAGCAGGAGCTTGCAATAATTTTGCATCCCGACATCCAGCTCCAGAAAATGTTTTAGCTAATTCATGCAGCTCCCAGCACCATGCTGCTAACTTGTTGGATGTTACAGGTGGTGATGCTTATGGTAAAGAGAAAAGCCAGGCTGGGTCCATGTCTTGTAAGAAACAAGCTAAGTCCCTACATGTCAGTTGGGAAAACACAAAAATCGAAAGAGGAAAGAAGGCATGGTCCAGAAAAAAAGGTTTTTAAAAGAGGAGAATGAAACTCTCATAGTTAGAAATACCAATGAGTAGTGCCATACATTGGCCTTGTGTAATGACACCTTGTTTACATGGCTTGCATTCATGATGTTAGCTACTCCCTGAGCAAAGGCTGAAGTAAGGATTAATGAGGGTATTTTTAAATAGGGCAAGGAGATTGCAGTAGGAAGGACTAGAAGCACAAGAATAAGTTCTGTAGGGTTTAGACAGTTGCCTACAGTCTTGTTCACTGGCTAAAACTTCAGACTCTGTGAAAGGCATTAAATCAGAGACCCACCAAGATTTTAGTAACAGCAGCTGAGCAAATGTGGATGGAGTATGACAGAAGGGGTGAGATTTGGGGTTTTGCATCCAGTCCAGCCTGTCTCTCCTTCTATGCCTGCAGAGCTTTGCTTTGCAGTGATAACCACACCAAAATGAGGCATGTACAGGCAATGCCATTCTCTCTCATTGGCTACACTCACACCTTTGCAGAGGTGAGATGAAGTGGTATGCACCTTTTCCAGTAAAGCACAATGGGAAATATCACAGAATCACAGACACACCCAGGTTGGCACAGCCCCTCAGGAGCTCCAAGTCCAACCTATAACCCTACTCTACAAGATTCACCTTAAACCATAGCCCTAAGCACCACATCCAAACCACCCTTAAACACAGCCAGGCTGGGTGACTCCACCACCGCCCTGGGCAGCTCATTCCAGTCCCTGACCACTCTCTCCCTGAAAAACTTTTTCCTAATGTCCAATCTAAACCTCCTCAGCCTCAGCTTGAGGCCATTCCTTCTTGTTCTGTCTCCAATTAACTGTGAGAAGAGCCCAGCGGCAGCTTCTCCACAATGTCCCTTTGGGTAGTTGTAGACAGCAATGAGCTCTGCCCTCAGCCTCCTCTGTTTCAAATATGGCTCTGGGAGAGCTCCCTTGCCCTCCTCTACTGAGAGAGTTATAACATACACATCCTTTACTGGAGTTGCATTCATCCTTGAACTGTATCTCTGGTTAAAATCCACCCAACATCAGAAAATCAGGGGTTTTGTGTGTGCTAGTTATTCCTTGACTAAAACTGGTGTTTGTTAAGCACTCAACATTGCATTTCTTTCCTTTGGAACATGGTGAAGGGAGTTCAGACAACAACAGGAGTTTCCCCCATGCTGCCCAGTAATTTGAATCAAAGAATCAGTTAGGGTTGGAAGGAACCACAAGGATCATCTAGTTCCAACCCCCCTGCCATGGGCAGGGAATTTGGTCCATGGGTGTTTCATGAACACCCTTGGCTTCAGCGCCTGGTGCTGAGTGATGATGCCAGGATGTGGTCCTCAGAGGAGGGTCCCTGGGGCTGCGACCTTCAGGGATCTCTAAAGGACATGATGTCCCTGAGAAAAAGGAACAAAGCTCAGGGCCTTTTCCACTTAAAAATAAATCAGCTAAATGAGAGGAAGCAGGGCAGGTGGCTGATTGCAGGGTGAGTCCAAGCACTGATTCACTGGCTGGGCTGAGGCCATTGTCCCAGTCCACCCGCGCACAGGAAGGAGAGCCCGGTCCCAGCCTCCCTGATGGCCACCACCCTGGCACAGCAGTGCACCCTGGCATGGAACAGGGCACCCAAAAACCTCAGTGGGAAAACCAGATGCAAGTACAAAGCAATGCAGCTTTTTCCTATGTTTCTTTCCTTTCCCAAGGCTTGAGCACCTGCAGAGCACTGTGCTGCTGCTGCTTTCAATGGGCTCTAAATGCTCACAGGAAATAAAGGTATAAATAATCATAACATGTGTGCTTAGTACACGTATGAGAAACCGTTGAGATTTTCCTCTTCCTTGGTTCTGGTTAAAAGAGCAAGCATCAAACCAGGCAGACAAATCACTTCCCAGCCCTGCTACTCTATTTAGGGATGTGCTCATCTAGAAAGCCATACCAAGGGACACTGGGAATAGGAAGGCACTGATTTACAAGTAAGCCACATCCTCCCTATATAAGAGATACTTTATGACTTCCTGGGTGTTTCTTTAATAGAGCCTCCCCCTCCCACCAGTCTTGCTCCCTGTTCTTTGTGGCAGTGGCTGATAGATTAAGGTGACAACATAGGTTGATGAGGATGAATCTCCCCCTAGCCTGTCTTTTCTCTATGCTTGATACAGTGATAATGCCACTGCCCCGCTTCTGGCAATCCAGGCTCCCTGTGTCAAGGGGCAGTCTACATTGTCATACATCCAGGTTTTCCCGGCCAGATTAAGAAGGAGGAAGGGTGTGAGAGGCCTCTGAGGAGACAGGCAAAGTAGTAACGAACGTGTGGAAATTAACTGGATTCATATTTACATTTGGTAGGTCTACAGAGGTGGGCACAGGGCAGCCATGCACTCGCTTGGCTCCCAGCAGATGCGAGCTGCTTGCAGCTGGGAAGTCCCATTTTATTTGCATCACTAAGCCTGGGTTAAGCTGCCTCAGCACATACACCCTGGCTGCACAGCCCCCAGCCTGGGCTGCCTCAGGTCCACATGGAGATGACAAAGCAAATGTTTGCACCTGTTGGTGTGGACACACATTCAGAGATTTTGCTGATCACATCAGAAATAAAGCCTCTAACAGATGGATTCGATGAAAAATGAGGTGGGCAAAACTCTGCCCCCGCATGCCTGCGGAGCTCAGTAGGAATGAGGTGTGTTCATCCTCTTGGTCAGGATGTCACACATCACTTTCTAGTAACCAGCTCAAGCACGGGATAAGGTGCTTGAATGTGTCCAGAGAAGGGCACCAAGGCTGGTGAGGGGCCTGGAGCACAGCCCTGTGAGGAAAGGCTGAGGGAGCTGGGGGTGTGCAGCCTGCACAAGAGGAGGCTCAGGGCAGACCTCATTGCTCTCTGCAGCTACCTGAAGGGAGGTTGTAGCCAGCTGGGGTTGAGCTCTTGTCCCAGGCACCCAGGGACAGAACAAGAGGACACAGCCTCAAGCTGCACCAGGGCAGGTTCAGGCTGGATGTTAGGAAGAAGTTCTTGACAAAAAGAAAGACTGGCATTGGAATGGGCTGCCTGGGGCGGTGGTGGAGTCCCCATGCCTGGAGGTGTTTAAAAGGAGGCTGGATGAGGCACTTGGTGCCATGGTTAAGTTAATTAGAAGGGTTAGGTGATAGATAGGTTGGACTTGATGATCTTAGAGGTCTTTTCCAACCTGGTTGATTGTGTGATTGTGTGATGGGCACTGCTTGCTCCTGCCTAATAGCAGTACCTACTCTGTGTCTCGGGAGAGGCTTATCCCTTGGGCACTGAGCATAGATACCAAGCATCAGGACAAAGCTCCCTGCAGAAATACCATCTCTCCTTCCTCAGAGAGGATGGGAGGCAGCAGCAGCAGTTTAACATTGCTTTTACCACTGCCACAGTCTCAGAATGAGTTTGTCAATTAGGTGATTTGCTCCCGAACCCAAGGCCAAGGACTGCAGCTCCTGTTCTGTTCTGTTGCTGAGTCTGCCTATGCCAATTTAAAACACCAGCAGAAGAGGAATCATTTCCACAGCTTCTGGCTGACAGTTGAGCCTAGATTAATTTAAGTGATTACTTTAAACATAGACCTTATGAGTGAAAATCTAGCATGGTGTGCTTTTTTCCTTTAATACTTTTCATGGCATTCCCCAGGAATCTGTCTCACCTGATGACAGCACAATCTGCTTTCTCCTTTAAGTTATGGCCTAACATGTACTATTTTCTGGAAATGCAAGAGCAAAGGCAAAGCTTCAGATCTGTTTAATATTCTTCAGTACTTAAACTAAGCTTCATCACTGTGCAGCTGTGTGCAAAAACAGTCCCAAGCTTTCATCAGCCTCTCTCTCCTCTTCTGGAGGATTAATAACCTCTCACACAGGAGTTATTGTCTTCTTAGCACCATCTTATTAGGAAAGAAGAAAAAACAAAAACAAACCAAAACAACCCAAAGCTACATTAAACTTCTGCACAAGATGCTAATTCTTTGCCAGTTTGGGCACTGTGCAGGGCTTTTTGTCTGGTTTTTAAGTAGGGAGTATTCGCTTTACAGTCAGGAAAAAACCAAAAAAAACCCAATCCTTACCTGGAAATCACCTTCTGTGCAATTACCTGATAAGATGTCAAATGAAGCAAGGCTTCATTACTTCTTTGGAGAAGATTTTCATGTGGAAATAGCTCTCCTTACAGCAGCTTGCCAAGTCTGTTATTAATGGCTCTTCCCTCACATTCTTTTCTTTTAACTATTGCAGAATTACTGCCCCAGCGAAGCGGCTCTTGCCTAATGGAGAAGAGCTGGTGGATTGGAGGGGCTGGCCTGGGCAGTGGTGCTGTGGAGTCAGATCATTCATTACCCACCAGGTCTACTCAAGAACAATAACAGCAGAACTCACAGAATGCAATCAAGTGCATTCTTCTCCAGGGTGATTAAAGAAATATTCAATTTGATGCCACCGAGGTACAAAAGCTCTCTGTATCCTTCGTCTGCCAAGCATGGAAGAGTGCCTTGCTTTAAGTGATTTACAAACCCCCCTGTATGCCAGAGACATATCATTTACATGGAAGCCAGGCCCTTCTTGCAATCACTGCTCAGGCATAATTGTACCAAAAGTAATGGGGCAGGAGGGAATCTAAATGGACTAAGTCAGCTTATCAGTGATTAAGGTTTATTTTACTTCTCCCTAAGGAAACCTTGGGGGATTTGCTAGGAATCTTTTTTTTAAGGAAACCTTGGGGGATTTGCTAGGAATCTTTTTTTTTTTTCCCTCTACTAATGGGACAAATATGAAATGAAGAAACCCCATTTCTTGATTCTGATTTTGTACCTATACCCCCGTTTAAAATCTGTAAATAATTTACAGTTGATATAAAGCCATTTTTAATGAAATGAAATAGAAGTTGAAACAGGTGAAAAAAAATTCAAGCAAGCTGTGAGTCTGTTTTCCTTCCCTTGTTTCTCTCAAGCTTCTACTCCCAGCAGAAGTATAGATTGTGTCTGTTTCTTCAAAGCATTATTAAGCATCCAATAGGAGAAATTAACATTGCACATCACTTAACAGCAGTTGTGCCCTAACATATTCAAAATCAATTACGTTTCACATCATGCAGTCTCAACTTTCAGCAGTTATTTGTGGTGCTAATTTGAGTGGCCCTGAATAATTAGAGGATCTGTATCTCCACCATTACAAAAAAAGTGACTTCTGCTAGGATTTGCACAGAAGTATTAACGAAATTACAATCACAACTATTTTAATAAAGGCCAGATTGTGCCTAGCTCTAATACTCCAAATCTTTAATGAATTTATCCCACAATATCCAGAGAAGATAATTAAGCCCCTTTATCCCCATTTTCTATCAGTGGGGAGCTGAAGCTCAGCACTAATGGAGCTTAGATGCTCAGAGACGTAAGTACCTTGCTTGCCTCCACCTTTAGCACACACATTGGGGAAAAAAAAAAACACTCAGAATCAGGGGTGGTGACAGGGATGGTGTCAGACTTCCTAGAGAGGACCTCAGCCTCTGACACCAATATCCCCACAAGCTGGCCTCAGTCTTAGTGGACTACAATGTTTCTAAGACCAGCTTGACTTTATTAGGTAGGATTCACAGAGATGAGCACCAAGTAAGCTGTAAAATAAGGTGACAGGGAAAAATAAAAAGGCTGTTGGATATTGGCCTACAGCAGGGGAAGGATTTTGCTAGAAGAGGGTTGTTTCGGAGCTGCTTGATGAAATAACAAACAAAATATTGCACTGTTAGTAATTCCTGTGGGCCCAGGATGCCTTGCAGTGCAGAGGAGTGCAGGTACTCCCTGCCCAGAGAGGGCTTCCTGCATAGCTTTGGGCTGAAGAAACCTGCACTCATTTGTCAATGACAAAAAGCTAGAAGGCAATTTCTCAGCCCCTCTGTTTTTCTCTCGAGCAGAAATAGTTCCGTCAACTTCTAAGGTGTTTAAGGAGGTTCAAATGGTTTTAACACTCAGGCTTCTTCTTCTAAATTGAATAAAAACTGCTCTGAACCAATATTGCAAAGGACAAAGGTCGAGGTTTTATTTATATAACAGGGGGATGTAATGACACAACCGGCTGCGGGGGACACGTAAGGGACGGCTCGGGAACAGGATGTCAGGACAGGCAGGGAATTGTCCACGCAGCTCCCTCTCACTGATTGGAGACGCACATCCGAACCAGCACACCGCATGGCCACGCCGTGCCGAGCCGTGCCGAGCCGTGCCGAGCCGTGCCTCTGACTCAGACCTTACCGTCGGCAGCGCGGCGAAGGCTGAAGGAGGAGGGTGCCCGCAGGTAACCATGGTTGCTGTTCTTCCTGCCTCCCATCGGAAATGAAAAACAACGCGCGAGGAGCTCCTTTCCATACCCTCTTGTGTGTGCCGGTTTGCGCCGATGTCGTTACGTAAGCAGTAAGTGCTCCCATGGCATCAAGCACCAAGGTACCACTTCCCCACAAACCCCCAGAGAAGGTGCACCTGAAATTCTGCACATTTGCTTACAGTGTCTCTGACAACACAGAAATCACAGAACTGACAAGGCTGGAAAAGACCTTCGAGATCAGGCTGGAAAAGACCTTTCAGCTCATCAAGTCCAACCTGTCACCCAACACCATCTCATTAACTAACCCATGGCATAGATTCTGTGTTGTGTTTATTTCTAAAATGAAGAGCTAGATCCCACCTGGAGAAAACAAGTGTGTGAGCAGCACCTGTGAGCGTGCCGTGCTTCTCCTTGGTGTAACTAGAGGTAACGGAGTGGATTTTGGTGGCACCAAATAAAATCTGAATCAGAATCACCCAATTTACCAGGTTGGAAAAGACCTTTAGGATCATCGAGTCCAATCTATCACCTAACCCTTCTAATTAACTAACCCATGGCACCAAGTGCCTCATCCAGCCTCCTCTTAAACACCTCCGGGCATGGGGACTCCACCACCTCCCTGGGAAGCCCAATCCAATACCAATCTCTCTTTCTGCCAATAACTTCTTCCTAACATCCAGCCTGAACCTGCCCTGGTGCAGCTTGAGGCTGTGCCCTCTTGTTCTGTCCCTGGGTGCCTGGGACAAGAGCCCAACCCCAGCTGGCTACAACCTCCCTTCAGGTAGCTGCAGAGAGCAATGAGGTCTGCCCTGAGCCTCCTCTTGTGCAGGCTGCACACCCCCAGCTCCCTCAGCCTCTCCTCCAGGGCTGTGCTCCAGGCCTCTCACCAGCCTTGCTGCCCTTCTCTGGATATGTTAAAGCACCTCAATATCTTTCTTAAATTGTGTGGCCCAGAGTTGGACACAGGACTCAAGGTGTGGCCTGACCAGTGCTGAGCACAGGGGCAGAATAACCTCCCTCATCCTGCTGGACACACTGTTCCTGTTACAGCCCAGGATGCCTTCTTGTCCTCTTGTTCTGTCACTGATTGCCTGGGAAGCAGAAATCTAATTGCTTTGTCTGAGTCTGCTGCAGGTGCTGGGCTTTGATATGTTATTTTATTTATTTATTTTTGTAATAGGAGTATCACATCATATTCAAATTCTGGCTTTCTGATCTGTGCAAGACTGCCAACAGCAAAAATCCATTCCATTATAAGGCAACATACCTAAGGCTTTACTCTTTTATTCTAAGTCTGTTGACATTTGGGTTTGTCCTCATGACAGCTGTGACTAATGCAAAATGTAAGCCCTTATCAAGGGCTTTAAGATAAAGTTTACCAGCATTAACTGTCAGGTAGCCTTGTTCAAATGTTCCCTGTACGCTTTCTTCACTAGATCTGGAAAAGTGAAGCTCTTCACACAGTCTCTAACTGATGGAAGAGCTGTTCTGGTAACCAGGTGTGCCCTATTTTCCTAGGAGCAGCACTCCCCTGGCAGAGAACAATAACTGATGTTCTTTACCTCAAGTGAACTGTACCCAGTAGGCTAGAAGGAAGCCAAGCCAAGAATCTGCTCTTCAGCTGAACTGTTCTCCAGGTGAAATCAGTTATGGCTTCAGTCACAGCTTGAACTGGGCTGTGCTTAGAATAGGAGCTCTGATTACTCTTATTACCACAGCTGCTCAGAAAGCTACAGGTCAAATAGACACTATTTGTAGGCTTTGGGCAGATCTCAGGGCAAGAGGGTCCCTCTCTCACACAGGACAGCACAGGACCCCTCTCCCAGTATTCAGAAGTGCTACAATGCCTGTAGCCACCTCTCACTACTACCAATGCTCCCCAGCTAGCACCAATGGAAAAGGGGGAAAGCTTTCTGCTGCATGGCCTTGCCCTTGCAACCAAACCTCAGACAACATTAAGGACAGCACTCACTCATCTTTCTATAGCATAGTATTCAATATATGCATTTCAATAAATCTATCTATCTATCTCTCTCTATCTATGTATCTATCTATGTATATCTATATCTATCTATATTCATATCTATATCTGTATCTTAATAAAAATATATCTTTATATATCTTAATAAAATTAATATATCTTAATATATATATATCTATGAAAATAATACAATAAGGATACCTTTTTTTTTTTTTTAAACACAGAACTCATACCTTCAGAAATTGAAGATGCTGCTCCACCTTTCTTGTTTTATCAGTTTGTGCTAAGCTGACAATACATCTCTAAATTACCCAATGAACTATAAACTTTACAGTCACTACTACAATTTTACTACAGTCAGCTCAACATAACTTTGAGGTGTTAAGGCCTTAAGTTGTGAGACAGAAAATCATTAGCATTAACTGTGAAAGCTCTGCTTTAAGGATAGTGATAGTTTTACATTGCAATTTGGTTCCTTGGCATGCAAAACATGCTCAGCTTCCTTTGGCAGCTGGAGATGAAGAGTGTGCAGTAGAGCCTGACTAGCACCCAGTCAGAGCTGCCCTTTCCTTTCTATGCTCTTCTATCTCAGCCTGCTTAGGACAGCCTCTAAAACTCTGATGTCTGTCCTTAAGTTACTATCCTTGACTCTCTGCTCACATGGACTAAAGTTCTGCAGTGTAAAGCACTGCTTATTTGATTCTCTGCTGAGACCCAAGTAGTTTTTCGTGAGCTAAAACTCTTAAGTCCAAACTACTCTTTGGCCAAATTCTCTACACTCCTGGAGCTTCAGGCTTCCCTGAGTCCTGCACTTCATTAACTCATGCTCAAGAGAAGTGCCCCACAGCCAAGATCAATGCGCAAGGCAAAATATTCCCAAATGAAGAGGGGGCACAGCTCTAAGATTGGTTCTTCAAAACACATCACAGGATCACAGGATCACAGGATCACAGGATCACAGGATGTCAGGGGTTGGAAGGGACTCAAAGAAATCATACCTGTGAAAATTGAGCACCAAGTCTTGTGTGTTAGAAACAGCAAGGCTTGGTGTCAGGGTCTTGTCCCATCAGTTCTTCATGAGCTCCTTGTATGCAGTCACAGGCTCACAGAATGTCAGGGGTTGGAAGGGACCCAAAGAGCTCATCCAGTCCAACCCCTCTGCCAGAGCAGGACCAGACAATCTAGCTCAGGGCACACAGGAACACATCCAGACAGGCCTTGAAAGGCTCCAGAGAAGGAGACTCCACAACCTCTCTGAGCAGCCTGTGCCAGTGCTCTGGGACCTTCCAGTCAAGAAGTTCCCCCTTGTGTTGAGTTGGAACCTCCTGTGCTGCAGCTTCCATCCATTGCTCCTTGTCCTATCCCAGGCAGCAAGTGAGCAGAGCCTGTCCCCCCCATCCTGATCCCCAGCCCTCAGATATTGATAAATATTGATTAAATCCCCTCTCAGTCTTCTCTTCTCCAGACTAAGCAGCCCCAGGTCCCTCAGCCTCTCCTCATCAGGCACTGCTCCAGTCCCCTAATTGAGAAGGGGTAAAGCACAAGACTTCAGCTGTCATTTCAACCACTTCTCTACCTGTTTATCTAAATGCAAGCAGTCACACAGATTCATAGATTTCAAAGACACAGACTTTAATAAGCTTCTTGACATTGTTGCACATGTAAACGGTCTTTCAGGAGGGGAAAAAAACAAGTCCAGTGGCTGCACTGGGACTGATGGACTTGTTGGAAGCCTGTGCTTAAACAAAAAAAGAGGTATGTGAGAAGAAAGTGAATGCACAGAAACAGGGACTCAGAAAGAAGAGGATACAGAAGGAAAAATGCAAGGTCCTTTATCATTGTCCAGCACCAAAATAGCAGAACTTTCCACATGTGACAAAGATTTAAGTGCAATATAGACAGAGGAAATTATTCATAGAATCATAGAATGGTTTAGATTGGAATGGACCTCAAAGATCATCTAGTTCCAACCCCCTGCCATAGGCAGGGACACCTCCCACTAGCACAGGTCACTCAAGGCCTCGTCCAACCTGGCCTTGAACACCTCCAGGCAAGGAGCAGCCACAATCTCCCTGGGCAACCTGTGCCAGTGTCTCACCACCCTCACTGCAAACAATTTCCTCCTAACATCCAGTTTCAATCTCCCCTCTGACACTTCAAACCATTGCCCTTCTCCTGTCATTACAAGACCTTGTAAATAATCCCTTCTCAGCCTTCCTGTAGCCCCCTTCAGATACTGGAAGGCTACTCTAAGGTCTCCTGGAAGCCTTCTCTTCTGCAGGCTGCAGAGCCCCAACTCTCTCAGCCTGTCCTCACAGCACAGCTGCTGCAGCCCTCTCAGCATCTTTGTGGCCTCCTCTGGACCTGCTCCAACACTTCCATGTCCTTCCTGTGCTGGGGGCTCCAGAACTGCACACAGGACTGCAGCTGGGGTCTGAGGAGAGCAGAGCAAAGGGGCAGAATCCCCTCCCTTGCCCTGCTGCCCACACTGCTCTTGCTGCAGCCCAGCACACAGTTGCTGTCTGGGCTGCACTCACACTGCAGCCTCATCTTGAGCTTTTCATCACCCCACACCCCCAGGGCCTGTTCCTCAGGGCTGCTCTCAGCCATTCCCCACCCAGCCTGGAGTTGTGCTTGGCATTGTGCCTACCCAGGTGCAGGACCTTACACTTGGCCTTGTTGAATGTCATGAGGTTGGCCTGGGCACAGCTCTGCAGCCTGTCCAGGTCCCTCTGGATGGATCCCTGCCCTCTAGCAAGTGACTGTGCCACACAGCTTGGTGCCATCTGCACACTTGCTGAGGCTGCACTGATTCCTCTGTCCATGGCACTGACAAAGATGTCAAACAGCACTGGTGCCAGCACTGACCCCTGAGGGAGCCACTTGGCACTGGTCTCCAGGTGGACATTGTGCCCTTGATCACCACTCTCTGTGTGCCACCATCCAGCCAATTCCTTATCCAGCAGTGCTCCACCCAATCAGTCCATGTTTTTCCAGTTTGGTGACCAGGATGTCATGTGGGACAGAGTCAAATGCCTTACTCCAGAGTCAAATGACAGACAGACTATTCCAGCTCTAGAGAGAGAAACCCAGTCCCAAAACTCAACTGCCTAAAAAGTGGGAACCCCTCATTGACTGGATATCCCCCAAGTCACTGCCTAGTTTGTGCATTTTGATGTTTTGTGGTGCAAGACTTCTGCTGCAGGATGGCAGGTACAAAGGTTCTGTGTTTGCTTTGGGCCTCTGGCTGCTATTGTGATGCACAATAACAAATATTGCAAACATTTTTTTCAGCAGAGCATGGTAAATCTAGAAGATGAACTACAAGACTCTGGACTGATGGTCCTCCGTGTCCTAACCAACAATTCCCCATCCTCCCTGAACAACCATGCCAAAGGAAGAAGAAGCAGAAGAAGGAGCAGAAGGCAGTGACAGAAGGAAGAGGCAGACAGACAGAAGATCACACAGACCCATCTCCACAGGAAACCTTCTGCTGCCCCGAGGCACCAAACTGCTGAAATAGAAGGAAGGACATAAATCCCAACCAGCCAGTCAAACTCCACTGAGGAGCTCGTTCCTGGAGAATGTGGATGGATGCAGCACAACAGAGTAGGAAAAGAAAAGTGACACCAACATCTTGCTTCAGCAAATGCAGTGGCTGAGCTTTATTTTGGTTACCATGAAAGAAAATCCAATTAAATGCAATGTGTAAAATAATTCAAAGGAGGACAAAAGGTTACTGCAGAGTGGGGTTTTTTTTGTTTGTGTTTTACAGCTGCCTGCTCTTGAATCACAAAGCAGTGAGCTCAAAGGCATTTAGAGCAAGACTATTCCAAGAGGCCTTCTGTTATCCAGCACCTTAGAAGAACAGGGAAACTCCTTCTGAAACTCCTCTGCCATTACATCTCCAGAAGTTTCTGCAAGGAGGTATGCAGGTTCTTGGAGGCCATCAGATATGGGGTGGCCATCCCCATGCTGAGGCATGCAGAGCACACAGCCAGGTACTCCAGAGCTGCATTTGCATTCTGCAGCTTTTAGTTGACAAAGACACACAAGGCAAAGCTGCTCCTGTGGCTGTGGGGTGTGTGCTCACACTCGCCCTGAGGAACCATTCATGAAATGAATGATCTGCTCTAAAGGAAGCCAAAATCCTTTCTGAAATCAGGTGCATAAATCCTATGGACTTTTAGCTGTCTCTGGCTTCAGTGAGTAACACAACCCCACATAGCATGAAAATCATACTTGTGTAGATAAGCTCCATGGAGGGCAGAGAGCTGTTTTGAGTGCTGCCTTTCTCTGTAGGACATGCTCATCTTCCTAGAACTGCAGGTCTTTGAAGATGTGCTACTAGTTCTGGAGCCCCCAGCACAGGAAGGACATGGAACTCTTGGAGTGGGTCCAGAGGAGGCCACGAAGATGCTCAGAGGGCTGCAGCAGCTCTGCTGTGAGGACAGGCTGAGAGAGTTGGGGCTCTGCAGCCTGCAGAAGAGAAGGCTTCCAGGAGACCTTAGAGTAGCCTTCCAGTATCTGAAGGGGGCTACAGGAAGGCTGAGAAGGGATTATTTACAAGGTCTTGTAATGACAGGACAAGAGGCAATGGGTTTGAACTGGCAGAGGGGAGATTTAGACTGGATATTAGGAGGAAGTTGTTTGCATTGAGGGTGGTGAGACACTGGCACAGGTTACCCAGGGAGGTTCTGGAGCACAGAATCACTCAAGGTGATCTTTGATCATGTTGGGTGATTCTGTGCTCCACAACCTCCCTGGAGGTGTTCAAGGCCAGGTTGGATGAGGCCTTGAGTGACCTGTGCTAGTGGGAGGTGTCCCTGCCCATGGCAGGGGGTTGGAACTAGATGATCTTTGAGGTCCCTTCCAACCTTCCCATTCTGTGATTCTATGATTCTATGAAGTATTTGGTTCAAGAAGAATACCCCTTCACACATCCTTAGCAAATGCAGTTATCAAATGCCCTCCATTTCAGGGCCTCTGTACTACAGCATCTGGGAATTTGAATGAGCAGGTCAGGTTGGTGTGTCAAAAGCCCCCTTCTCACACTCCACTCTAAGTTGTAATCAAACTGTTAAATAATAATGCTTTTTTAAAAGAAACAAAAAGCTCTTTGGGAGAACATTGAGTCCTGCAGTACCCCAAACAATAACGCTGCTCCACATTCCTGCTCTGTGTGTGGTGAGGAGACCAGGTTAAGCTTAGGACTTCCCATTATGAGTCCTGGGCCACCGCCGCTGGTGAGAAATGGAGTAAGAAGGGTGGAAGGGAGTCTATAACCACAGAGAGGCAATGCTGCTGTCTCGAGCTGGCCATTTATATAATCTGGGATGTCAGTAGTGCTTTTGCTGGGGTTTATTTTAATGGCTCTTAGTAGTTACAGCTGATTGGCAACGGCGGGTCTCGCACCCTGCCTTGGAAGGGTGGCTGGGAGCGGGCAGTGGCACTGTGAACCTCCACACCCTGCCACCGGTGCACCCCGACCCCAAGGGGACTGCAGCCAAGCCCTGGCAGTTGCTCAGCCGTGCCCCTTTGCTCCTTGCTTTCCCTGCTGAGCCTGGCAAAACGGCTTCCAATTAGTTCCAATTGTGGTGACGGTTTTGCGAGAGGTCAGGCACCTGTCTGCTGCGGTGGGCAATGAGCTGAGTGCCTTATTAGGCCACCAAGCTGCCTGTCTGTGGTGGCTGCTCCTTTGTCACAGCTAACCTGACTCTCTTCTGCATAGCAATGGCTCTGCATCTCTGCTGTGGCTGCAAGCTGCATGCGTGCAAGAGGCTGTCTTCCCAAGAGAAGCCCCTAGGCCTCTGCAAGGTTTTGAATGCCCCACCCTGGCACCCAGGTGCTTCTGAATCTTGAGCAGATGAGTCTTCAGTTTGCTCTGGTGTGACTTCATCTGGAGTACTTTGCCTAGCTCCGTGGTTCTCAGCACAAGACAGATATGGATCTCTTGGGGCAAGTCCAGGCAAGGACCACTAAAATGATCGTGGGGCAGGAATCCTTCTGCTGGGAGGACAAGCTGAGAGAGTTGTGGTTGTTCAGCCTGGAAAAGAGAAGGCTCTGGGGAGACCTTATAGTTACCTTTCAGTACTTAAAAGAGGCCTACAGGAAAGATGGAAACAAAATTTTTAGTAAAGTCTGTTGTGACAGGACAAGGGGCAATGGTTTTAAACTAGAAGAAGGGAGACTTAGATGTGAGGAAGAAATGTTTACCATGAAGGTGCTGAAGCACTGGCATGGGCTGTCCAAAGAGGTAGTAGATATCCCATCCCTGGAGACAGTCAAAGTCAGGTTGGATGGGGCTATGCAACATGATCTAGTTGAAAATGTCTGTGCTCACTGTAGGGGGGAAGGACTACACAACCATTAAATGTTCCTCCCCACCCAAACCATTCTGTGGTTTCCTTTGCTTTCCATAGAGCACTGCTGTGTACAACTGAGTGCACAGACGCAGGCTTCGGGCAGATTGAAGCCACATGAAATTGTAACCTCTGATTAGAGCACAAAGAAGGAATCTCTTTTTGATTTTATATTGTGCCTGCACAACAGTCTTGTAGGTGCCACACTAGAGCTTGTGTTTGTTCAAGTTAGAAGAGATCTGAAGTTTGGTGGATTGGTCGAGTGATGGATATGTAGAAAAGCAAATGTGGGAGGTGGGAAGCTGGAACGGGATGAGTAAAATGCTATGTGAGGGAGAGCCATGGTGATCTCCCATTCCCAAGAGAAGGAGCAGCTCTTGAATGCCTATAATTCCTCTAACCAAACTCACAGGGAAACAGGTCTCAGAGGAGCTGGGAAAAGGAACCAAAAATCATAGAACAGATAGAATCATAGAATGGTAAGGTTGGAAGGGACCTCAAAGATCATCTAGTTCCAACCCCCTGCCTATGGCAGGGACACCTCCCACTAGTACAGGTCACTCAAGGCATCATCCAACATGGCCTTGAACACCTCCAGGAAGGTTGTGGAGCACAGAATCACCCAACGTGATCAAAGATCATCTTGGGTGACTCTGTGCTCCAGAACCTCCCTGGGAAACCTGTGCCAGTGTCTCACCACCCTCACTGCAAACAAGTTCCTCCTAACATTCAGTTTCAATCTGCCCTCTGCCACTTCAAACCCATTGCCCCTTGNATATAGCCAACACTCTCCAGAACATCCTCTTATCTCCAGGCTGCCCCACGGCTAAGGAGCAAACCTCATTGCTGCCAAACTCCACAGATCAAGACTCCTCTCAGCTGTTACAGACACCAGACCATCAATCTCAGGGCAAAGCATGTCACAGCCAGGGCAAGGCAAGTGTCTTGGGCATGCTACTGGGCAGAGAAGGCTGAAGTGAGCCAGGGTGTTCATGCAGGCAAGAGGATAACTGAAGAAAAGATGAAGCCACTCTTCCAGGCATTTTCCCAGGCCCAAGACATTCAGCAGTCTCCAAGATGAGTGCATTTGCTCCGAGCACAGGGCATGTTTTCCTGCTGCAGGTGTCTGGAACTCCACAGCATCAGAACAAACAAACAAAGAAAAAGCCTTTCTGGCTTTCTTTGGAGCTGAAGATCACTTAACAAGTAACACACTACAAAACACTGGTGTGCAGCCACTTTCCTACATGTTTATGTATTTCCTAATATAGCCTTTTCACAGGGGGCCAGTGTGAGTTCTTTGGCCAGGAGTCATCAAAAGGAGAGAGGGAGGTGCAGTCTTCCACATGGACTCCTCTTTCAGCACTTGTTAGCACAGCTGACACTAGGACATTTCCATCCTCTGTGGCATTTTGTTTCCTGACTCAGAATTTTCTCTTAACTGCACGAGCTTACTGTACTGGAGAGTTGCTCCAGGGCTGGGGGAGCAGTTGGACAGCCTTGGTGATGGCAATGGAGCAGCAGGCCTGGGGAGATCAGGAGTCTTGAAATAGGGTGGGTAGACAACAGAGGAAGAGGAGCGTGCAGCTCAGAAGCAGGGGTGAAGAAGTGAACACAGGCAGGCTCTGCCACATCCCAGGGTTATTAAAAGGATGGAAATGATCAGTAAAAACCCCAGCATCTAAACTGGCTGCTGGGGAAAGTGATGAGAGGGCTGGGGAGATTGGGGACAGCAGGGCTGAGGAAGTTGGGGGGAAGCAGGGCTAAGGAGCTGGGAGGCAGCAGGGCTGAGGAGATTGGGGGCAGCAGGGCTGAGGAGATTGGGGGCAGCAGGGCTGAGGAGCTTGGGCACAAGGTTTCCACAGTGCCCCTGCGCCTCTCGGTGCCCGTCAGGCTTCAATGAGCCACCCAACATTGTCTCTCTGCCCATCCCAGGAGGGCTTGAGAGCCCTCAGCCAGGGGCTCTGCATGGCCAGAGCCTGGCCCTGGTGCTCTGCAGGGCTCCCCCATGGGCAGCTGAGCTGGCAGAGGGCCTGGAGGCAGCCAGGGATGCTGGAAGGGCTGCAGCCCGTGCCAAGGCTCCCTGCTCCCTCCTGCCTGCCTGCCAGCCGCTCCCTCCATTCCCTCTGCTGCCACTGCAGAGCAGATGCTTTGGCTCCCATCAAGGGCTGTGATGGTGATGATCATTGTTGCATCTAGCAGGCTGCCTCCTGCCCAGGGACCCTGCCAGAGCAGCTCCCAGCTGTTGGCCACTCTATGCACTGGAAGAAGAGATATAGCAACTACTAGAATGTGTAGGTAGGGTCAAGGTAACCAAATCCTGAAGACAAAAGGGCTAGAACAGAGAGTTTGCCCAACCTTGAGGGCAGAATGCTGAAATTCTGTCCACGGGGAGTTTGGAATAAAATTACCATTCTGTTTTGGAAAAAGGATTAGAAATTACACCATTCTTTATAGGCAGGAAATAATTGAAAAAGAAAATCAAAACAATATTAAGTTTTCCTGAATTAGGTAACAACTGAGCTTCCCATTTCTTGATCCCTCCAGCTGCTAGACATTCATCTTTCCTTTCCAGCAATCCAAGAGGGAGCCAAGGGTCATAGAATCATAGAGTCATAGAATGGTAAGGTTGGAAGGGACTTCAAAGATCATCTAGTTCCAACCCCCTGCCATAGGCAGGGACACCTCCCACTAGCACAGGTTACTCAAGGCCTCGTCCAACCTGGCCTTNATGGCCTTGAGTCCCCAAGGCCCTTCCCAGGCTGCCAGGAGGGTAGAGCAGAGGTTGCCCAGATTGCTGGCTTCTCCTCAGGAAAACCATGGAGCTGGGTACCCTCACTCAGGCAACATGTCTGTGCTAGGCCTGCAGACACGGGAGGCAGAAGCAGCCTGAGTGGCAGGGAGGCAGTCAGCCAGCAGACCCTGGAAACCCAAACTCTCTGAAACCTTGCCAAGCAGCTTGGCAGCAACCAGGCAAAGGGCCAGTGCTTCAGCACAGCCAGCAGTAATTGCTTCTTTGCTTCTGGTAGTCAGTCTTCTTACCATTCCCCCCATAAAGTTGCGCATGTGGCCACACCTCACTTCCACCCTACCTTCTCCCAGCCCTTGCAGCTGGGTGCAGAAGACTCTTCTAGGTGTGACTCTGGTGGGGACAGCACATCCTGCTGTGCCATTGGTGACACAACATTTATTTCCCCTCCTCCTCCCAAGCTACATTCAGCACAGACTGAAGCAATTGTAACCCATTCTTCCTGCCCTATGTGCTTTGCCTGGGACTGCTTTGCCTCCATCCTTAGACAGCACAATTTGATTATGCCCATTTCATAATAGATTGCTTTCCTGTTCTTGTGTGACCATCTACTGCTGTAGGTGCTTCATGCCCACACAACATCCTCGGGCAAAATGCTCTGGTAAAACTCAACATTCTGGAAGGCTTTGTAGTATCTATGGTCTCAAGTGAGTCTTTGAATATGTTTTATTGATTTGTTTTGGCTGCAGGTGAACAAAGAATTAAGGGTCTATCCTGCAGCTGTAACTTAGGTTGCTACTTTACTAGAGAAAAGAAGCCTTTTGCTCCAGTCAGAATTGGGTCTTCAGTCTTAAAGTCAACAACAACAGACTCAAATATGACCTTTATATGAAAGAGTCATATGAAAGAGCTACACCAAAACCCAGTTTTGCACATCCTCTTACAAGACATACTCCCACTCACTTTCAGGAGCTCTGCTCCTACCTTGTTGCTGGAAAGTCAGAGAAGACAGTAGGAGAGCTTTCCCACTGAGAAGAGAAGAGAGAAGAGAGATGAAGAGTGACATCTCTCGTGAGATATTTTCATGAGGTGTAAAAAAGTGATGCTAGTTTGGGGGTTTCGTTTCTTTGGCTTTGATTTTTTTTTTTCCCAGGAGGGGAGGGAGAGGAGGGGAGAGGGGTTGTGTGTTGTTTTGGGGTTTATTTGTTTGGGTTTTTTTTAATCAATATGAATTTTCCTTTTTTTCCAAATCCCTCTACTCTTTTTCCCAGCAGCGTGTCCCCTTTCACCAGCCTCCACTCTTCCCTCTAGCGCCTGACACTGCTCTCTTTGTCAGGGAAGGCACAGGGAGTTCAGGTTTTCCCCTCTTCATTTCTCTTTGGACCTGACACTGCATCTGACCCCTGCCCAGCCAGTGCTTTGAAGTGCTTTTTCTGCTCTCTGCTTTCCCACCAGATCATGTTAACCCTCCTCCTTTCCCCACTCCATCAGTTGGCTTCAATAAGCGAGAGGAGCTCACTGGAACCTCCTCTTTTGTCTTAATCCGCAATGCTTTCGCCGGCTCATAAAATCTTACTGACCTGCCACAGAAAAGAGTTTGGCAAAAGATGACTGCTGCAAAGGCCTGGAAACATTGTTGAACACCCCACCAGGAGCATCACCAGCTGTGTGAGTCAAACTCATCAAATAGCTCTTGCATTTGACCCGTGCAACTTCACAGCAGCAGCTAAAAGCACGAAGCCACATGCTTCCTCCTCCCCAAGGTGACTGCCTTTAAGTGCCCAGCTTTGCCATTATCCTTACAGGGCTCCACACCTTTGCTCCTGCCTTATTGCAATTTTAATAGAGAAAAAAAAAACAACCAAAACCAAAACAACAAAAAATCCACTGATTTGATTTAGTCTCCTCAGTGCTACAGCTCCTGGCTGATGGATGTTCAGGTCAAAGCAAGAAATGGCATCAACATAAAGAGAATGGTTTGGCTTTCACTTCTTAAAGACTCCTGAAAGCTTTCCAGATCTATAAATATTCACATTGTTCCCACAGAGGGGCAGAAAGGGAATGATTTGTATCCTTCTAGCTGGTTCTGTTATCACACTCCCATTTCCAAGTGTTTCTCAGTTGGATAAATACCACGACAAAACCAGAGGAAACTCCTGCGAGAGAAAATGCATTTAAAGGCAAATACATTTTAAAGCAAATACATTTAAAAGCAAATATATTTTTTAAAAAATACATTTAAAAGAAAAACATTTTAAAAAAATTTAAAAGCAAATTACAATGATGAGTGATTTAGAAATACTTGCAATGGTAGAGGTGAAGATACCTCTGTTCATCACAGTGATGTTTGCTGAATATGAAGGTGCCCAGTGTCCATTGATGCCTATCTGAAGGGGGCTACAGGANTAAAAGAAAATACATTTAAAAGAAAAATATGTGTTAAGGCAAATACATTTTAAAGCAAATACATTGGACAGGCTACAAGAGTTTGGGCTCTGCAGCCTGGAGAAGAGAAGGCTTTCAGGAGACCTTAGAGTAGCCTTCCAGTATCTGAAGGGGGCTACAGGAAGGCTGGGGAGGGACTAGTGACAAGGTCTTGCAATGACAGGACAAGGGGCAATGGGTTTGAACTGGTAGAGGGGAGATTGAAAGTGGATGTTAGGAGGAAGTTCTTTGCAGTGAGAGTGGTGAGACACTGGCACAGGTTGCCCAGGGAGGTTGTGGAGCACAGAATCACTCAACGTGATCTTTGATCACATTGGGTGATTCTGTGCTCCCTAACCTCCCTGGAGGTGTTCAAGGCCAGGCTGGACGAGGCCTTGAGTGTCCTGTGCTAGTGGGAGGTGTCCCTGCCTATGGCAGGGGCTTGGAACTAGATGATCTTATGGTAAGGTTGGAAGGGGCCTCAAAGATCATCTAGTTCCAACCCCCTGTATTAATGCAGTTTCCACTATAGGATAAAATACTTGAAGACTTCTGTATGCTACCTAAACACCTGTGCATAAATGTATAGACAGAAATCCTTTAAAGTAGAATATGTTCTTTTCATTGGTTTATTTTTCTGCACCACTTGTTGTCAGACAGTTAAACACATCACAATCTGAGTCTATGGCCTGAGGAGCAAACCCAGAGGAAATAAAAGCTCGGCAAATGTTATAAACACTTAACCATCCCATTAGTGAGAACTGATAATAGCATTTAAATAAGAACGCACAAATACTTTAGTCAAAATTCACAGTGAAAAGGGAAACTGCAAGAGCTTGGGAAGCCCCTGGCTGACACATCAGGCTGAAGGATTGTACAGATCTCTCCTCCAATCTCCCAAGCGTTTCTTATTACTGCTTACAAGGTCCCAGGCTCACAGGATGTCAAGGGTTGGAAGGGACCCAAAGAGATCATCCAGTCCAACCCCCCTGCCAGAGCAGGACCAGTGGTGTCAGTTGGGCAGCCAGTTAAGGGCACCGAGCACAGCACCTGGCCAAGGACACTGCTCTGAAGGGCCTCAATGCTTCCTCAGATCACAGCATCACAGGATGTCAGGGGTTGGAAGGAACCCAGAGACATCATTGAATCCCCTGCCAGAGCAGGACCAGTCAATCTAGCTCAGAGCACACAGGAACACATCCAGACAGGCCTTGAAAGTCTCCAGAGAAGGAGACTCCACAACCTCTCTGGGCAGCCTGTGCCAGGGCTCTGGGACCCTTCCAGGCAAGAAGTTCCCCCTTGTGTTGAGCTGGAACCTCCTGTGCTGCAGCTTCCATCCATTGCTCCTTGTCCTATCCCAGGCAGCAAGTGAGCAGAGCCTGTCCCCCCCCTCTGGACCCCCAGCCCTCAGATATTGATAAACTCTTCTTAGTCTTCTCTTCTCCAGACTAAGCAGCCCAGGTCCCTCAGCCTCTCCTCATCAGGCACTGTTCCAGTCCCCTCATCATCCTTGTAGCCCTTTTGTTGGGCTCTCTCCGGCAGATCCTTGTCCCTCTTAAACTAGGGAGCCCAAAACTGCACACAGTACTCAAGATGAGGTCTCACCAGGGCAGAGTAGAGGTGGAGGAGAACCTCCCTCGATCTGCTGGCAGTGAACTTCTTGCAAGTCTAGACGGGACACTGGCAAGCAGTCCCTCTCCAGCAGAGTGACCAGAGGTGGGAGCAGATCCTTATTTTTTAAAGGATTATCATAGTTAGAGGTTTCAGCTCAGGCTGAGATTTCAGCTCACCACTTGAGGATACTGCAGCAGCTGAGTGCAGTTCCACCCAGCTACGTGATCTACATACACGTGTGCCTTACCAGGACGTGAGAGCAGCCTGTGGACACTGAGCCACAGCACTCAAACACACCTCCATTGCTAAGGCTTTAAGTGATTCCCTCCCTAATGTGTCTGGACAGGTTAATTCCTCTGTGGTATACTGATGCAGCTGTAGAGCCCATAACAACTTTTCCCTGCTCCCACCATTGTAACTACCTTGGGCATTTCAGGTGTGTAAGGCAAGCATCACCTCTTAGCCTACAAGTACCTTTCACCTAACACAGTGGCTGCTTCTCAGAGCTGCTCATTTCCCACCTTCCATCATCATCGTGCAATTAGAGGATATTTGACCCAAATCATCAAAAACATACCACTTGAAGCTGTCCAAAACACAAACCAGCCAAGAAAGGCAGTGGGCACTGCACATATGATGTGTACAGCCCCTAACTTCATAGTTACCAGCCCACTTATTTTCAGTGATGGCTTCTCATTAATCATCATCATCATCATCATCATCATCATTGCAATAACAATAATAATAATACTACATACATACATACATACACACAGAGCACCTATTCAGCCATATGATCATAGAATAGGAAGGTTGGAAGGGACCTCAAAGCTCATCCAGTTCCAATCCCCTGCCATAGGCAGGGACACCTCCCACTAGTACAGGTCACTCAAGGCATCATCCAACCTGGCCTTGAACACCTCCAAGGAGGTTGTGGAGCACAGAATCACCCAATGTGATCTTTGATCATGTTGGGTGATTCTGTGCTCCACAACCTCCCTGGGCAACCTGTTCCAGTGTTTCACCACCCTCACTGCAAACAACTTCTTCCTAACATATAGTCTAAATCTCCCCTCTGTCAGTTCAAACCCATTGATTGCCCCTTGTCCTGTCATTGCAAGACCTTGTCAATAGTCCCTCCCCAGCCTTCCTCTAGCCCCCTTCAGATGCTGGAAGGCTACTCTAAGGTCTCCTGGAAGCCTTCTCTTCTCATCTCTCTTCTCATCAGTTTTCAAATTGAAAACTGTTTGGGAATAACCTACTTTGCTCTTCCATAGAACCTGTGCAAATCATGATGTCCAAAGCCACTGGTGTGACTTTCCACACATTCCTCATGCTGCTCTTCTGCTTGAGGGCTGCATGGCCCCACATAGCCCTCAGCAAACTCACCTCCTTCCAGGTACTTCAAGGATTTTAGCAAGGTGAATGGTCATGATTATAGAACTGGCTAATGGCCATCACCCATTTTACACTGGCTGTTAAGCTGCCTGCAGGCAACCAGCATGGAACCAAAGCTGTTGCATATGTTTCCTTGCCTGGGGGAAACAAGGCAGGGGAAGGAATTGCTAGCAGAACCCATGTCTTGACTCTGTGCACAGGTATCTTCTTGCACCCTCCCATTCTGTCTTCTTATTTTCATTGCATTGTATAGAATCACAGGATCATAGAATCATAGAATGGTAAGGTTGGAAGGGACCTCAAGGATCATCTAGTTCCAACCCCCTGCCATAAGCAGGGACACCTCCCACTAGTACAGGTCACTCAAGGCCTCGTCCAACCTGGCCTTGAACACCTCCCTGGGCAACCTGTGCCAGTGTCTCACCACCCTCACTGCAAAGAGCTTCCTCCTAACATCCAGTTTCAATCTCCCCTCTGCCAGTTTAAACTCATTGCCCCTTGTCCTGTCATTGCAAGATCTTATAAATAATCCCTCCCCAGCCTTCCTGTAACCCTGTCTTTGGGAAGAATTTTGGAATCTGGAACCATCCAAAATAGTTCATCCTCTAGTCACTGCTTTATTGCATTTTTGGAACCCTGCTTAAGGTTCCTTAATTGGGTTTGGGGGATGCATTTTTGTGTGTTATGTCCAGTGAGCACTTGAGAGCCCTTTTGGAAGTGGCATGAGCTGAGATGTAGAGACTTCACAATCTCCCTGGGCAACCTGTGCCACTGTCTCAACACCCTCACTGTAAAGAACTTCCTCCTAACATCCAGTCTAAATCTCCCCTCTGCCAGTTTAAACCCATAAGAAAAAGAAAAGCTTAGATTGTGAAGGGTGTTCCAGCAGAGGTGATTAATGGTGTTGAAAGAAACCCCAACCATTATTTCAAGTTTCTTTCCAATTAACCACAAAGCTTTCCCTTCCTTTTTTTTTCCCCCTTTTGCCTTATCATTTTTGTTTCCCTTTCTTTGTTTTACCCGTGTTTGATTTGGAATCAAGGTTGGTGAATCCTGTTAGGGCAGCAAAAAATAAAGGATCTATGTACCCTCTGCATAGGGATTTAAAGCACTGCTCTTGATGGCTCATTAGCTGCATGTGGCTACATGCAACACTGCTCGACTGAGATATATTGCCCAGGATTTAATTCCAGAATCATTTCAAAGGCATTACATCGAATGCTTGCCCTTTTCATCATGGTATTTAAATGGTACTCTGTATGCCAAGCTGAAAAAAAAAAAAAGAAAAGCAGAGGAAACACAGATAGAGTACTGCTGGAGCATGNAGAGAAGGCTTCCAGGAGACCTTAGAGTAGCCTTCCAGTATCTGAAGGGGGCCTACAGGAAGGCTGGGGAGGGACTATTGACAAGGTCTGATAATACCAGGACAAGGGGCAATGGGATTGAACTGGCAGAGGGAAGATTTAGACTGGATGTTAGGAGGAAGTTGTTTGCAGTGAGGGTGGTGAGACACTGGCACAGGTTGACCAGGGAGGTTGTGGAGCACAGAATCACCCAACGTGATCTTTGATCTTTGATCAAGTTGGGTGATTCTGTGCTCCACAACCTCCCTGAAGGTGTTCAAGGCCAGGTTGGACGAGGCCTTGAGTGACCTGTACTAGTGGGAGGTGTCCCTGCCTATGGCAGGGGGTTGGAACTAGATGATCCTTGAGGTCCCTTCCAACCTTATCATTCTATGATTCTATGATTTTCTCATTTTTCTTTAATTGTCCTTGCCCCACATGTTTCAGAGATGCCTGCTGGTAAAATGTGAGAGAGATTACTTTATCCAGTTTACAGCCAAATTTCCTTCTTTGAATTAAGCAAACTCCAAAGCATGATTTTACTTGTATTTACAAAAGGGGTGTCTGATTGACTTCCTCTTGCCACAAAGGGTTATGCTTCAGTGCAGTTGGTTATGAAATGGGAGCTGCTTGCCACTGTGCCTACCTGCCTTATCCCTTTGCCTTCCTGTCAGCCTTCATCAGCATCCACGCATAGTAAACATCAGAATTCCAGCAGTCAATACAAGGCAGAGCTATTCCCACAGTTTTATTTTATATACAGTTACACTTGGCTGGAGCTGCTGCTGGTGACAGAGCCCCAAGGACAGTCAGCACTGCTGGAATTTGCTTTTGTGTCTGATGTTTGGGAAATCCATGCAATCATAGAATCATAGAATGGTAAGGTTGGAAGGGGCCTCAAAGATCATCTAGTTCCAACCCCCTGCCATAGGCAGGGACACCTCCCACTAGTACAGGTACACCTCATCTAGAACTGTGTTTCCATGCAGCAAGTTTCCAGCAGTAAGACAATTTCGATTCAGCTGCAACTGGGACCCACATTTTGCTGTCTCAGACATGGGACTTTTGAGTAGCCACTATCAGAAAAGATGAAAAGCAGAAGAATGTGCCCTTTTGTGCCCAATTCAGAGCTCATCCCCCTGCTTGATGAATGCCTTTGTGTGCTTGAAAATGCATATGTGCACATACAGAGGTCCTCCTCCACTTCTGCCCTGCCTACCAAAGGAAATGCAAGAGGAGTAAATCTATCCAAGCACATGGGCTGCATCTGGCTTTGTCTCTCTGTGGGGCTGAGCAGTAAGGGGGAGAGTGCAGCATGGTAGAGGTTGCTCAAATGGTCCTTTCTGGCTGACTTCCAGAGTGACCTCATTGCTGTCTCCAACTACCTGAAGGGAGGTTGTAGCCAGGTGGGGATGGGTTCTGCTCCCAGGCAACCAGCAACAGAACGAGGGGACACAGCCTCAAGCTGTGCCAGGGAAGGGGCATATATATCCCTGGGTATATCCCTGGATATTAGGAGAATATATCCAGGCTATAGGAGATCCTGCTCTGCAGGATCATAGAATCATAGAATCATAGAATGGTAAGGTTGGAAGAGACCTCAAAGATCATCCAGTTCCAACCCCCTGCCATAGGCAAGGACACCTCCCACTAGTACAGGTCACTCAAGGCCTCATCCAACCTGGCCTTGAACACCTCCAGGGAGGTNATTCTAGTTCAGAATATTGCATTACCTATAAACTCTGTATAGCAGTAGTGATCTCAGCTATTTAGTAACTGACAAGAGCCTTCCACAATTAAACTGTTTTATCCTGCACAGCTGTCTGCAGAGACCCTGCATGGCATAGGCCTTCTCACAAATATGCAGACAGAGGCTGAGGGTGGAGCTTGGCTTGGATTTTTTGGATGTCCATGTTAAGTACCACATATGCTCAACTTTTGGTGTACCTTAAATGCCATAGCAAAAAGTATTTCCTCCTTTCACTCCAGCCTTGGGATGTTGGTTGGAACACCATGTTAAAGTAGACCCTGTGGTATGTAATGGCCCTGCAGAGTTTTTCCAAGGTGTGCTGGTTTCTGCACTGAAGTTAGGCTTCAGCTTCAGCCACACAAGGTGGAAAGTTCTGCTTTCAGACAATTTCATGGCATGTTGAGGAGCAAAGTACTAGTGCTCTGGAACAAGTGATTTACTGACAAGGGGTTATCCAGAGGTTTAATTTGTCATGCATTTCACCCACATGCTTTGTTTGCCTCTTTTCATTCTCTCTTTGGAGGCAGCGTGCTGCACACCACCGGCACTGAAAGAGCCTCTCTTTGCACAGCAGCAATTCATTTTCCTCGGCTTCTCTCCAGCCAGATATCAATGACTCCTCAGGACCTGCAAAGCCTCTTTAAGATCCTGTCAGAAATATGGAAGTCTCCCTTTTTTTTTTTTTTTTTTGTGCTGCTCAGTTAAATGCAGTCTCTGCATTCAGATTACCCAGACAGATTCACTCATCAATCTTATTCCTCATCTGCTGATAAAATATTGGGTGTCAGAGTGCTTTAAGCCCACAGCCTGCCAGCCACAGTGCCATTCATCTGCCAGCATTCATCTGCCAGGATGGATGCAGCCCCCAAAAAGCAGGCTGAAAGTGATTTGTAAATGCCTTTACTTCTGGAAGGTAGATTAGAGTCCAGCAGAGAGCCAC
>WBNM01003009.1:0-21864 GCA_013399055.1 Ramphastos sulfuratus
GAGGGGGAGGGAGTCTTGGAATAAAGCCAGTGATTTATGGATGGGAACATAAGGCAATAACTAGCAGCAATCAATTGTAATGACAGGAGTGGACCACCATGAAAAAAATCTGACAACTTCTCATTGGAGCTGTTGTGACTGAGGGATTTGGAGTGGGGCAATGTTTTTACACATGGATAATGACTACAAGAAAAGTAGATTTGTGGACCAGCATTCCCAATTCCACCTACCAAAAATCCTGGTCAAGGTCAGTATGCTGTGCTCTGCTCATGTGAGGTTCTCCACTGCTCAGGAAAGTGGAGGATGACAAATATTCCAATTCTGGAAAGAAAAATATAAAATAGTTATATTCACCTGTCCAAGTGAGGTGTGTGTATGTATATTTTTTTTTTTTTTCCCTTGACCTAATTCCAAATACCCACTTTAAATTACAAGCCATATCCAGAAATCATGAACCTTGCTGTAGTGTTTTTATTTTCTGGGTCAGTCTGACTTGCTCATTAGTGCCATAAGTTCAGGTGCAAGGAAGCAACATCACCTGAACACCCTCCAGGGAGAAAACAGGACTGCCTAAAATTTTTCAGTGTTACACATCCCACAGGGAGAACATTTTCCAGGATTACTTTCTATCCTGCAATATTACTATTCTTCATTGGGCTTTTTTACTATGCAGCAAACCATTCTACTAAGGTCACGATTGCACAACCAAGTGCTAGGATTTCAGCTGAGAAAGGCAGCCAGGACAACTTCTTAGTTACATCTAGTAATTCCAATATTCAAAGCAACCCAAGGAAAGAAACTGGTAGGTAGCTGCCTAGAAAGTTTGTTCCTGCAGTTCTCTTTGCCCACTGGTACCCAGAAAGACTCTGACAAAGCTTTCTCTGAAGTTATGCACAGAAAAGCCCAATTCATTGTAGCTCTTTAAGCCATTTTGGACTCAGAGACCTATCCTCTAATTTGATGCCTCTCAATGGATTATTTTCTCTGAATTGTCATGCCAAACAGTTGTCTGCTTTGTTTAGTTCTTTTTCATAGAAAGGCACCTGTTCAATTTTAGATACTGTTCAGCTTGTTCCACTTCAGTGGTCTGCACTACTCCTCTGAGAGCCCTGAGCTTTTCACATATTTCAGGCTGCCAGCTCTTACGTTCTTTTCCCCAGTAGCCAATTTTGCTCTGAAGCTCTATGACTGAGCCAACTTCCATTCCTTCATAAAGGGATACCCTCTTGTTATTGCAATTGAGGAGTTCCATAAGAGGCTTTTAATGTCTCCCAAGTGTTGTTATGTACAATAAAACCCTGAATTAAGCTTTACCTAACACTTGTTCATGCAATATTCATTTATTGGCAAACTGCATTTGTTTCTGCTGTTGACAGATACTTTTAAGTTAATTTCTAATTCTGCAAATACATGATCAAATTAATGCAGGACTGAATAAAATGTTATATGGTATGTTTGAGTAGCAGGAGCAGCTTAAATCCCCAAATTGCTACAATGTACACTGCCATCTTCTGTTCTGAAGTTCTAGATACCAAAAAAGCACACTATACATACAGCTTTTCACAAAATAGCATAGTTTGTCATATGAGTGGAACTGCCAGGTTATAAAAAGATGCTAACTGTATTTTTCTTTTCTTGTAAAATAGCCTTTAAATAGTAAGTCTCACTGTTAACAGTAATCTAAGGATCCATTCCTTTTAATTAGTGATTTGTTGGTAACCCAATAAAAAACAAACCAACCAAAAAACAACCCCCCCCCAAAAAACCCCAGACTACAGAGAAAATTCTGCTACAGCCACGCCATTCTTTTTTTTCCATCAATAAGGTCCAATACAGACTCTGAAGAATAGCTCTGTGGAAGGTAGCCTCTGAGCTGGTGTGAAGTTGTGAGAGGAGCTGCATGCCAAATGCTTCTCATCTGTGAAAAGTGGGTGTGATAGAAAAGAGAGAAGTTCTATTTTCAACTGGAATCTGTCTTTTTAAACAACCACAGTCTGAACATAGCTTGATCATTTCTGAAGATGTTCCAGTATGCACTAGAGTACTGTCACTGGGGGAACTTTAAGTGACATTTACTTACAGAATGAAAAAAGTGAGTCTAACCACTCTGCCTTGTGGTGTTTATTCAAAACTGGATTCAAAGCTAATGACATGTATTTGTTAAGTACCGCATGCTCTTCCTCTAAAAATGGTCATTCCTTTGTAATGTGCTCATCCAAAATCCTTACTGTACATGTGTGCTTCCAGTTGCCTTTTTATTAATGCCGAGTTCTTTGTATAGTTGTTTCATATTGCAAACATCTAGGAGCACTCTTAAATGCAGTTTTGATCAATGGCTCTGTAAACCCCAAAGGATTTATTCCATACAGCTGCTGTTGCCTGAAACAACCATGAACAAGGTAGGGAAAAGGGTGCTAAAAATCGGATACTAAGCATACAGACACCTGGGGTGGGGCAGTAAATAGTAAAAGCATATCACGGTAACAGATGCCAAGGTAACAGGGCAGAATGGCTGAGAGAAGCACACTTGGCCTTACTTGCTTAGAAGTTCCCCTCAGGTTAGTTGCTTTTCATGCTAGAAACCTTTCATTCCACCAGTCTAGCACTTCTTAGCCTGTTGCACACATTTTTGTATGTTAATTTACAGTGTTATTTGCCACCTCTGAAAGGCAAATGCTTCCAGCGCCCATTATTGACCTGTGCAGGCAGTGCTTGTGTATCCCAAGGTTACTTTTTATGGCTTGCATGCTCAATATAACAACACAGAGTTTAAACAACCTCCCTCTGTTGTTAAATTAGCAGTTAGAATGATTCAAAAGAGCTTTTGCTCCTGTAATGATACTTTTCTAATACTTGCTGCTTTTTAAATTTGTCTTTGAAAGGCAGTGTGTGTATTGCGGTCTGGTTGCACAACCTCCTGAATGAAAAGGAGAACATTAAAACTGTTTTCACAATACATTGCAGTCAGTGTTTAAATAATGCAAAAAAGCTTATTGAGAAGGACTTTGTAGTTTCAAAATCTGGAATGCTTTGCTACAATTGTTAATGCTATCTTATTTACAGGACTGTAAGTTTCCAGCCAGTTTTCTTAGTTTTCTAGCATAAGGTTGTACTTGCTTAAGCTGCTTTTTTTTTGCTGTTTGAGGGGTTCTTCAGACAGAAAAAGCTAATTTGCTACATACGAAGAATAAAACAGCAACTTGTACTATGCTAGAAATTATATCAAATAAATCAGGAAACTGTTTTCTGTAATCCTTGTACAACAGAACTGAGGCATACATATTCTCTCACCAGGGAGGTATCAACTTGGCACCAACAGTTACAGGAAGAGCAGAAGAGGGAAAACTGCTGCAAACAGACCAGATCTGGGAAGTGAACTAACGTCTGTGTCCTCAGTTCCTGGAGAAGTGGGTTGACAAAACCTGTGAATGCTCAGTCTAAGCCTCTTAAGAACTTAATGCTTCGGCTTTTGAGTATCTTCCAGTGGTCACCACCCTGTGTTGGACTACATCCATTGCATTATGAAAGTTTGTTGTTTTCATTCTTAGTCTGTTTTTCAGTAGTTATTTCATGTTGTCATTTTGAGACCTTTACTGATGCTAGAAGGTATCTGTCCATCAGCCCATCCATTGTGGTAACTACTTAGTGTCAAGAAGTTAATGGTCAGAGACACAACATTAGAAGCAGTTCTAAGCATGTGAATTGTGTGTTGCAGTACCATGATGTAGCTGCTGGCTGAATTCTGAATGTGAACTTCAGAGAAAGTACTAGCTAAAGTTTAGACTGTCATGTTCCCATCCTGAAGCGCGTTCCAGCCACCTAAAGTCACAGGCATTTGGCCCAATTTCAACCACTGGGTGCAGCTGGGTCCAGTTAAATGTGCAGCGCCCCTGGGAACAGTGAAGAAGTTTCAGAGAGAGAACATGACCAGGGAATGGCAGATAGAATTTAATCAAACAAAAATTAATGTATGTATTTTATATTTTCTCCTCCAATTAAGTTCAATATTTCTAAACTTTACCAGTGATACAAAGCTACCATTTCTGTTATTGCAGTCTTTTGCACTCCTGGTAGAAGTAGACCATCACATATCCCTGGAGTAGAGCCTATGCTTCCCAGAGGCCTTATATTTTACTAGTCAAGGAGAGTTGTCTGAAGAAAAGAGAGATAAACCACAAAGCACAAAATAGAGACCTTGAATTTAAAGTTATTACAGTTGTTTTTTGTTTACATTTTAACAAAGCTGTCTTTTAAAGTGTCCATCTGCATGGCTATAAATGTTAGTGAGAAGGCCTCTGCTTTGGTTTATTTTCTATTACCAAGAGCAGTTGGCCATCTGCTGGGTAAAAGGAAAGCTGTGCTTTGGTGCATTTGGAAGCAAAGGTCACAAATAGCACATCCCCAGTCCTTCACCAGTGATATATTTAGGCTGTATCATGTTAGCCCACTCTGCTCATCTGACAAGACTTGGTAAGCCGAGAACTCAACATTGTGCAAATTTAAATGGCTTTCAGATTTTGCATGTTATCTATGTGAGATTCTTTCGCTGTCCCCAGATGTGGTAGGAATGTTGGTGCCAGCTGGGGACTCCCAAGACCTGCTGCTTGCTGTGTGTTTGGTCTGTGTTCCAGCCCTGCAGGAATTTGCAGGGCTGATGGCAGTGCATCAAAAGCTTGCTACAGAGGTACTGTTTCAAATCAGCTTATCACAGATGATCATTCCAGAAGTCTAGGAGATGGCTGTGTGCAGGGACTGCTGACTACCAGAGTCTTCCTCCAACATTTAGTACACTTTGAAGAGTCCTGGGGGCAGTGGGCAAGGTAAGGAGTGAAATGTCAAGTAAGATTAACAAGACATGGAGATCAAGTCTGGCTTTTTTTTTTTAACATGGCCAACAATGCCCTACAAGTCAAGTAAGGACTACAGAAAGCAGGAACACTTGGCATTCCTGGGATACATGGTATCACCAGGAAAAGAAATTTGAGGCAAATAATTTTTCATTTTAAATATTTTAATGGCATTTAGAAATGAAATAAAATATATTTAAACTGTAACAGATGTGTTTGGAAAATTCTTTGCTGATAAACAAATAGGTTTCTGTAGGAATGTGCTATGCCTCTGTATTCCTGCTCCAAGAGCAGAGAACTCCACTGAATATACAAAAGCAGTGCTTTCTGCACTGAGAGTTGGGGAGTATGAATGATGTGCTGAGTGGTACATGAGGAATTTAAACATCTTATTAGAGGAACAAGACATTACCTCTAGCTATTTAATGAAAAACTCAAATTAGAGACTTCAAGAACAGGCATTTCAGCTCTGTTTTGCTTTCCTGAAGTCTCAGCCTCTCCATTCCAGCTCAAATTTAGTATTTAAATATGGGTAAGGCAATTTTAATACTCTTGGTCCAAGCTGCTTTGTACCAAGATGTCCTGGGTAAGCACTGCTCTTGTCACAGCAAGACAATCATCTTGATAAATGTCTCAATTTTCTAACACTCCCTCTGTTGAATTTATTATAATGGTTTTATTCTTCAGTCACAAGGTTGTACTATTATCCTTAACTGCCCTCTTAAAACTAATCCATACATTGGCCAGGAGGGAGTGCTCTAGCAAAGCAGCCAATACTATTATCCCAGAGTCTTACTGTTCCAGGAGGCTTGGGAATGATTGCCCTGAGGTTTCTCACCAGGCTGCTTTCACTCTGCAAGAGCATGAGGAATCACTCAGTATTTCTTTTTACGCCCAGTCATTAGGTATATTTACAGCAGTACTTTCTCCCTCAGTTTGGCATTGTTTTCTCTGCCCTCACTTTGTTTTACAACTGTCCCTTTGCCCCTAAACTTCCAGTGCTGCAGTGCTGAGGAGCCATGAACACAAGGACAGTTGGTTTTGGGTTTTTTTTCACTTCTCAATACACAAAGAATGTTGTGTTAAAGAGAAAATAAATTCTGTTTTTTCTCTCATTTGAAAATGCCTACTTTCTCGAGTGATATCATTGCATGTAATGGAGCAGTGAGCTGGTTGCCTATCAAACAAAGCAAGCAGTAGAGATTAATTATCTCACAAATATTTTGGAGAATCAAGCAGTTCACCCATTTGTGCTGCTCCATTTCCCATGTTTTCAGCTGAAAGAGCAGGCTGCTGTCTAAATTGATGGCATCCTTTTCAGCTGAGACCAGCTTAATATATTTTGTGTTCTTCAAAAAAAAAAAACCTGCCTTTGTTGTCCCTTGTATGTACCACATTTCTCCATTGAAACAAAGCTCTGGAGAACAGCACTGGCTTGAGAGTGCCCAAGACTGTAGTCCTCAGGGTCTGGCAAGGCAGCAGCAGTAGGAGCATTTAAGGTATCTGGCTGGTGCAAAATCCACAGGATAAGCCAAAGCTGTTATTTGCTTTTTGTTTTATACTTAATTTAACTTCTACACGAATAATCAAATATGCAGCTGAATTGAAATCATGTTATCAGCAAGGAAACAATTTTAAAAAGTTAAAATCAACAAACAGCCAGTAACTCCAGAAGTGAAGGGGAGACAATTTGCCAGGCTCCCTGCTAGTGACACTCATGATTCAGTCTGCCCTAGCAATGCTTGCTTACTCATAGGCAATGATACTTTTTAATGGTTCCTACCCATGACTGTCCACTCTACCCATCTCCCAGAGGCTCTTCCTCTCATCACAAAGACAGTTTAGCTGCCTGTGGAGCAGCTGCTGAACTGCTCAGGTTTATAGTCTTGCATATTCAGATAAATTGACACTCATTTCTCTTAATGCACTGCACTGTAATTTGCAAAATCCTGAAAATCATCCCTTTTTATTAGAAGCTCTAATGTTAAAACTATTTGCAACAGCTTTGCATTTGAGCCAAAATGTTGCTTTTACTCACATAAATACTCAGTTCAGCTGCCTTTGACTCCCCAGCCTAAACTGGAGTTGAATCAACATTTGGTTTGTTTCACAGAATGACAGAATTAGCTACACTTTGTCATACTTCCTTGACTTACAACTTGATTTCATTGTTATTTCATCAGCCTGTCTCACCCTTTTTTTTTTTTTTTTTTTTTCCCCCTCCTTATATGAAGCAAAAGTGAAGAGCTTAGACCCAGCTCCAGGGAAAGGAGAATGGAAGTAAGGTGTGGGAGCTGCATGCTTTTGCCCAACCCATAATGCAAATGGATTGTACTGGCATGTGTACATTGTACAGTCATTATGTACTGGGACAATGATAATTTAGCTAAACATAAACCAGGAAATCACTCCCTTTCTGCTGTGGTTAGCCACAAGTGCAACACTACATGGTGAATGGTGCTCACCAGCCTGCAGTTAAGTGCATGCCCTATTCACAGCTCTGTGCTTCCAGTTCCTCTTTTGGTAGCTGTAATTCCCCTTTCCCATTACCCCATTCCTTGAGGAACAGCAGAGGCACAAAAGAAACTTTTGTGGCACAAGCACATAAGCCATTTCTGGATGGTCAGTTTGGCTCTTCTATCTTGCCTTATAATTGCTTAAGTTTTTGGTTGGTGTTTTTTTTTTTTTTATTTCCTCTTGGCACAGCACATGAAGAGAGACCATTAGATGCCTAGTTCCACCTCCTGTTTCTGTCTACCCTTTGTCTGACTCTTACTTTGTTCTCATCATCTTTGCATGTTTTCACAAATGTCTTTCTAAACTTACTAACCTGAAGGCTGTCTCTAAAAATGAAGGTGAATCATATTATTCCTCTATATCTAGTTAGTATATAGAGGAAAAACATCCTTGATTTGTTAGAAGGCATGCAGAGAGGGAAGCTGGACCAAACTAGAGAAAATAATGCAGCACTGCAGGAAACTTTATGGGGACACACTAAGAGGGAAGGGAATATCCCCAAGGGCTAAACAAAGGTGAGCTGTGGCTGTTCAGATAAAAATATGTGTAGCTTTGTGCACAAACTGTGAAACTGCTGCAGGACATGAGGGCACACCTTAACCCATGTCCTCAGTGTACCTTAATGGTAGAAATAGTATTCACTCTTTGCTGTGTGCTGAAAGACAAAAGGATATGGGTGCCTACATATATGAAAACAAATGCAGAGCCTTCAGAGTATTCTGCCTACTATTTTCACAAAGCATCTATCATGCACTGGGAAGTTTATATGTTTCATACTTTTTTTTTTTCTTATAAAAGCTTTCCATTAGTAGCTACCTTTAAAGCATAACTGTACTATTGTGTGGGAGAGAATTATGAAATATGTCATAATGAGGATAATATAAGTATTATTCAGACTGAAAACAGTTTTAATCTAAACTGTAGATGTTTCATTCTGCTTTGATGTTTAGTTCTTTTGAGATCATGAAAAAAAATATCATTTTAAGCAAAGGGGGGGGAAAACCCCATTTGTCTAGTGTGAAAAGTGACCAAAACAGTATCATTATGTGAAGGGAACCCCAGAAGTGGAATTGAACACTTTAATCAAATACAACTCACATTTAAAGCGTCTTTTGCTTGAAGACTCACATGATTATTCATCAGCTTCCATTTGGGAAGCTTTTACACAGTCTGTTCAAACACTCTGCCTGTCCCAGATACGGTGTTTACACAATTTCATTACTTAATTGTGTCTGATGTTGCGCACCTTGGTATTTCCCTAATGCATACTCAGGTAATTGTCTTAAAATGCAATAGACACATACAGAAAAAAAACCCCAAACCCAAACAACCCTCTGTTCCCTCTCATTAAACTCTGAGGAAGGATTTGCAAAAGCTAATTCGCTTAAGCTGCCTGATCTAGGAAAGGCTTTTATTGAGTTAGCCACAACAGTTAAGTGTTAGACCTTTAACTGAAGTATGTCACCCATTTCTGCTAAGTCACTTGATAAATTTCCATTTGCCAACAGCAAAGAATTCTGTACTAAGATTCAATTAAGAACTGCACAAATACACTAGGCTTTTCATCAGCACCTTTTAAATATTTTTATTAGGCATGTAAAAATCCAAGAGGCTTAAACTGCATTTAAGTGTAATCAGTCCTCTCCATGTTATTGCATTTCTCCTCCTCCTGAGGGGTTATTTCTTGCTCAGAAGTTATAGAGCTCGTCACACATATAAATCCCCTCAAAAAGCTGAGGGAAGGTATATGTGGTGGTACCTATGCCTCAATAACTAAATACGAAACTTTTTCTCTTCACAGGCTTTTGACATAAGTTGCAGAAGAGTTGGAACTGGGCAGGACTATATTTCTCTAATAAAGAGTTTTCCAGGAAGCTTGTCTTCCTTCCCTTCAGTTATTTGGATGCAGCAGGGCTGCAATTACCGTAGAGTGAGGGTGAAATGAGTTCACTGAGAACCTGCAAAGCATGTAAACGGATAAACATATGTGCCACTATTGCTACCAGTGATAGAGTTTAATTCTGGTAGTAAAACCAGTTAATAAACAAATGCAAACTGAGTAGAACACATTTCTAAAAGCCAGCCTTGAACTGGTTGATGCACCAACCCATCTGTGCATACAGTTAACAATTTCACAAGTATTTGTCTTTCATGTGAAATGTGATATACAGAAAAGTCAAATCTGGAGATTACTAGTACATAGATGATGGTGGTAATGTATATCTAATAACTTTGCCCTGGGGCACCAGTGGAAGGCTTAGTGAAGTCACAGCAGTTTCACAGAAGAGCTGATGTGCATTTTTTAATATGTTACAGACAAGGATTTAGAACTTGCTTCTCAGTGAACAGTTCTTGTTCAGACTTACTCCTATGGTCTAGCATTTCCAAGCTGTTCAGATCATCTCATTGACTGAAAGATGAAATGGTTGATATCTTTGATACTTGACCTCTTTACCAGGAGAGAGTTGACCATGTACAAAATCATCAGTATGTTTAAAATAAAGAACGTGCTGTCCACCAACCTTTCCATATGAAGAAAAGTCAGCTTCTAGTTGGAGATCTTCCCAGTTTAAGAGGGACAGAGATCTGCTTGAGAGAGTCCAACGGAGGCCGATGAGGATGATTAGGGGACTGGAACACACGTCTTACGAGGAGAGGCTGAGTGACCTGGGGCTTTTTAGTCTGGAGAGGAGAAGACTCAGAGGGGATTTAATAAATGTTTATAAATGTCTGAGGGCTGAGTGTCAGGANCCTTTGCTCCGGAGTCTCTGCTGACTCTATAAAAATGGCACAAAGCCTAAATAGGTCTTAGACAACTTAGCCCCTTTCAGGAAAACTTCTTAGGCCATTCAAATATCACAAAACTCCTCCAAGAGCATTAATTACTTGGTGTTGAATGACACAGTAATGAATGGGTGTAAGCTTTCTTTTTGTTTCTCTAGTGAAAAAATAACTAATCCATAGGTGAACTCAAGGTATTATGTCCTTTTCCCCCTTTGCTTGTTTCATCAGCTGCTTCTGAGCCCATGATTCAGCTGTGGATGTCCCACACCCATCCTGTATCTAGGGCGGCCAAAACCCCACCTTTTCTGTAGGTGGTGGCTTTTTGTACAGAGTACAGAACAAAAAGGTGTTCTAATATATTAGTGTCAATTTCATCTGAATAGTAGTTGAACTGGAGAAAGCAAGAACATCTAAAGCACACCTTATTCAAATAGTTATTTCCTTCTCTTTTAACCTTGCAAGTCTTAAAAAAGTTTCTCATTTCCCATCTTTTTAGACAGCAAAGAATTCTTTATGTTCATTATTGGCTACTATTATGTTCTGCTGCCCTTAGAAGCAGTGAGGTGAATTAAGAATTATCTTGTAACGCAAAGCTTTAGAAGTGAAAAATAAATTAAAAATCCCACAACCTCTTTTCTGCTATTTAGTCAGTAAAAGATCAGCATAAGCATGCACTACAGCACTGGCAATCCCTGCTCTTTTCAGCTGGGACCAGGAACTTTCTCCTTTCAATAAAACTTCTTTGAAATTTTGTAGAACTCTTTCTACCAGTTAAGTTAAATATGGTACTCCACCTGCTCTTCTAGATGTGCGCACACTTACTATTTTAGCAACTTCTAAGTTGCTAAAGGCTTATCCCATCAGTTTTCCACATCTGATACCTAGATCTCAAGGGCTCTTATACTGCATTGGGTGGTTTTCAACAATCCGTTCAAGAACTTTATTCAAGGCAAAGAAATTTATCAGAAGAGTCTTTCCTTTTTACAGCCTGTGTATGTGTTGCCCAAGAGTGTAGCCTTTGTCCTTAGTAATATGTTTCCTCTGTGGTTTCCCAGGGGACTGCTGTGTAATAAAGCTTTGAGGCACCTAGTTATGAAGTCCTCTCTGAAAGTTTAAAGTATTTTGGCTACTTTATTTTGTATTACACTGTAAACTCTCTTTTAAACTGTGTTTCTTGAAAACACCAATATGCAGAATACTGGAAATGCAAGTCTTTGATGATGTGAGGGGTGTCACACTGAGCTGGCATTTCACACGCACTCAGGTATGTGGGAAGGGCAGCACATGGAACAGCAAATGCTGTTGCTTTGTTTTGGCAACGATTAGCCTAGTTCAAACTGTCACGTTGTAGATGTGCTGGTGTTTTTACTGAAATAGTTCCCTTTGGTGTCACAGCCACATTACTTCCAAAATAGTTTCCTAAGTTTTCGTTTTACTTAGTAGACAGGCTTTCTAAGAATTAATTAGACATATTTTCTTAGAATGTGCCAGTGGTTCACTGCAGGCAGATGACAAGAAGCAGTGCCCTCACAATCCACCAGTATATTATGTTGCTGCTTCTTTTTAAGACGATTGCCATCCTTCCAAAGGAGCTGAGGCTTGTATACAGAGCACTGTCGGGAACACGCGGTTCTTAGTTTAAGCAAAGATCTCTCTTGCACAGAGCTGAGGCATTGGTTAGCTAAACCTTTTCTCTAAGAGAAGTGCTCTTACTGTTTTCCAATCCATACTCCCCCTCTGCCTCTACCACTCCCAGTTAAGTCTCCAGCCACACAGGCACCTGAAAATTAGTTGGGAACCTTTTTGAAAATTAAGTTCTGAGGTGGTGACAAATACGGCTTATCAATACTAGTTGAATTCAGTTCTTGACTGGGAACCTTTATTACTAGCATCAAATAAATGAATGATGGGCTGATTGTTGTTCCTTACAAATGACTGTGCTACAAAGAAATATTTTAGGAAAACTTAAAGCTTACTACATGAGTTTAGTATCTCTTTGTCAGTGTTCAGCAATGTGGAAAGATTTAGATAACTGTGACTTAAAGTCCCCCCATCTGTATCTGTAACTTCAGTAAACAATGTGAATGGAAACTCAGTCAAGAGACCTGTGTTTGTTCCCTACAGACTGCCTCCACAGCAGCAGACAGTTAAATGTGGATACGCTTCAGTTAATACACAAAGTAGTACACAAATTATTCATGGGGTGTGGGAAATTTAATTCCATAACCAAACTATCAAACTGCCTACACAGCTGTTTATGTTGCAATAATACTAGAAACCTAACCTAAATTTTGAGAGGCCATTGGAACGAGTGCAATTCTAGCCCCAGGAAAATGACACTGTTTTCTAGTTGAACTACACTGCTTTTTGTCAGGTCCTATAAGGGTTTATCCTACATTGCCACACAGTTCTCAGTGTATTTATCTTGAAATCAGTCTCTCTAAGGAGATACTGTTACCCCTGGCTTATCCATGGGGACGTATGATTCAAAGAGACACCAATATTGCATATGAAGTAGGGAACTGAACCAAAGTCTCAATGCTTATGCACTACATACTGCTTCCTGGAGAACTTTCTGCTAGATGCTTAGCTAATGGAAAGGTACCACGTTGAAGTATCATGGGCGAAAAGGGTCCCCAAAAGAAATTCAAAGAAGGTAAAGTGAGAGTTTTATGAATTTTCACGTGACTTTAATTCATATACATGACATAACAAGCATAGGGGTGTACACGGAAGGAATGAATAAATAAATCAACAGTGATAGGCAAGATGTCATTACGAAAGCATTAGTTATTGAATAGATAACAGTATTCCACTTCAAGACTTCAAAAACCTGGTTGGTGCCATCCCACTGCAAGAGCTGATCATGAAAGCAGGTCTTGTGTGACAACAATGTAGGCTTGCTTCAACACTGTGAGGTACTTCATGTCACAGATAAAAAGTTAGAATTAATCTGAGAAGGTCATCTAGTTCATCACCTTGCCCTGAGCAGAACTGGTTATAACAGTATCATCTCTACTGATAGACGTATGTTGTCTGTTATTAATGCTGCCTAATGAAGATGACTTCATTCTCTACTTAAATAGACAACAAGAGTTTTCATTTTCACTGCCATTAGAAAGTAGTCTAAAACTAATATGAAGTTATATATATATATATATATAAACCTCCAAGTTTGACCTCATTACTCCTCACCAACATAGTGAGAGCATGAAGAACAGATTGTTCTCTTTCACTTCACAGAATCACAGAAACATTCCAGTTGGAGAAGACCCTCAGGATCACCAAATCTGACCTATAACTCTACTCTACAAGATTCACCTTAAACCATATCCCTAAGCACTGCATCCAAACAACCCTTAAACACATCCAGGGTGGGTGACTCAACCACCTCCCTGGGCAGCTCATTCCAGTGCCTGACCACTCTCTCCATGAAAAACTTTTTCCTAAGATGCAATCTAAACCTACCCAGTCTCCACTTGAGGCCATTCCCCTTGTTCTGTCTCCAATTACCTGTGAAAAGAGCCCAGCACCAGCCTCTCCACAATGTCTCTTCAGGTAGTTGTAGACAGCAATGAGGTCTCCCCTCAGCCTCCTTTTTCATACCAACCATCCCCAGCTCACTCAGTCGCCTCTCATAAGATTTATTCTCTAGGCCCTTCACCAGCTTTGTTGCCCTCCTCTGGACCCACTCCAGCACCTCTGCACCTCTTTTGTATTACAGTGCCCAAACTGAACACAATACTCAGTGTTCACAGCAGTCTTTTATATATCTGAAGACTGAGAACCTATTTTCCTTAGCCTTCTTTAATGGACTCTGTTGAGCTTTTGTTCATTCTCTGATGAATAAAACTCTCATCTCATATTCTTTAACTTTTTTTTCAGTTCCCACATCTTTTCCTGAGTGGAGATTCAAAGCTGACCAAAACATTCTGGTGCATTAAATTCCTAGTAACAGACAGCATCACATCTGTATCTTCCCTTAAATCCCAGTTCTTCTTGTTCTTCAAAGCAACGCTACACGGTCAATTGCAGCTGCTCCTGTTGGGCTCAAACATGGTCAGGATTGACACTTCCATACCTAGTGATGGTTGTAGGTACTACAGGAGGTATATTCCAACCAGTCAGTGAATGTTCATTTCATGGTGTAGATTTACTGGGAGGAATGCATCATCAGGACCCTGGAGTTTCTCTTCTAGCAATGCATGGCGTGGGAAGAACAGCCAGAAGCATTCAGCTCAGCAGCACCCCACTCACCAGGGCCTTGTGTCCCTGTCAACACTCATGACAAAATCTGTAACTCCTGTAGGATTATCTGTCACCTACCAACCTACTCATTAAGTAACCCACGTATCTTATTGCCACTAATTAGCATTTCATCATTAACTTAAGCAATCCTCATTTTTAAAGAATACACGCCTTTGTGCTCTCTCAAATCTCTTTAGAGATCTGAAGGGACTATAATTGCAGCACAAGAGGTAAGAAATCTCCAATAAACCCTCTATTTTTGCTTATGTTTTGTCACGTAAACCCTGAACTGCTGAGGAGACAACTACTCGGGCGGATACACCACCTCGTACGGAAACATGCCTCCGTCTCGAATCTCTCGCACTCTGCGCATCCTCCACTGCCGTCGGAGCGCAGAAGAGCCGCGCACGGCCGGGTCCCGCCGCTCCTGACCAGCAGGGGAACCGGGGACCGCGCACACTACAGCTCCCTCAGAGCGGAGCGGAAGGAGCGAGGCGAGGCGGGAAGAGCGCAGGCGGTGGTGCATGCCGGGACGGCCCATATGAGGGGAGCGCAGGAGGTTCCTTCCGCTCTCCCGACCTCTCACCCGGTGGCGATCGTCGGCACAACACGGAAGTGCGATGGAGGCCGCGGCGGAGGAGGCAGCGGGAAGCGGCGGTGGCTCCCCGTCCTCCGCCCGGCGGCGGCTGCGCATCATCTCTGGGCACCTGCGAGGCTCGCCACGGGCTCCGGAGCGGGAAGTGCTCTGCCCGAGTCCCTGCAAGGCGCAAGGGGGCTCCTCTGGGCCGACCTCCGGCTCCATCCCGAAGAAGCGGTGGGTGCGGGCGGGGGTCCCTGTGCAGCAGAGGGCTCTCGGCCGCGCCGCGGGGGTCGCGCCAGGCCAGTCAGGCTCCTGGAGCTGCCAGCTGTCGGTGCGGGTCGGCTCTAGAGCAGCCTGTGCTGCGGACAGCGATCTCCTGCACGGGAATGGGTGTGGGCTCACGGGGCCCGGGGGAGGCCTCGGTGGGCCGTGCAGGGAGTGCGGGGTGAGCAGGGCGATGTCGGGAAGGCAGTGTCGGGGAGGACTATGAAGCTGAGCCCGAACGCGGGTCAAGTGCTCAGGTGATTCGCTATTGTAGGGACTCCATGAAACCAAAGGAAGGTAGTTTTCAGCGTCTGACTTGTTTCTGTAGTAAGTGTGATTGTATTAAAATAGAAAGTTGTTCAGTCTCCTTAATAACTGGAGAAGCGACTCAGTGTTTGTAAAATACTTGAGGCTGCTATAGTGAGGAATGTAGCACTTATGAAGAGCAAGCTTTGTATATGGACTTTTCGGTCCACAAATATGTGAAACTGCCACCTTATGAGAATACTGTAAAAAATATGTTCATACACTGGTCTCTGACTCAAGTTTTTTAGATATCAATAGTTATAAGCATATTAACTGTCTTGTCCATTTCTTACCATATTCAGTAATAAGGAGTCTCAGGTCACAAGAGACCAGAGGAAGACAGTTTACCTATCTTGTTCAAAATAGTTTTAGTAGCTCTTGGATTTATTTTTCTAGTAGATTACTTTAAAGGTTACAATTAAGCTCCATTAAGCTGCATACAGGTACTAGAATGTTAGTTTGTGGAGGTGGTAGAGAAGCAGACAGGGCAAGTAGTAGATAAGAGAGTGGTTCCTTTGAAGAGAATCCATTCAGCTCATGGTTTGCTCTAAAATTAATGAGAGGAAGGGACCATCTGAATTATTCTACCAGGCCATTTATTGCCCAGGGCCACAAGCTGAACTGATTCAGATGTCATGGGCATACAGTCAAATGTTAGCACTTTGGAAACCTTTAGTTCTCATTGCTTGTGTGGGAGGTGTGTCACACTGCTGCTTGCTGGGAGAAAGGGATAACCTCAAAGTTGTTGCCTTCTGTATTGAATTTTTCTTTGTTTTGAGTTTAGGAAAAAGTCATTGTTTCTGAGAAAACACCAGTTTAAGTAGTTTACAGGGAATTATTTTTTATGGATTACTGATTTATTTCTACAGCCAGTTAATGCATCCCTGAAGAAAGACTTTCGTGAAGATGCACGTGTCCCAAAAGATAACTTCTTTCTCCAGGGACACACAGACAGAGTGAACTTCTACAAGTTATCCATGTTGCACTCTCTTTAGGATTTGCTGTAGGGCCATAAAGGGTTACTGTTTTTACTCTACCTTGTTTTGGATTAATGCTAAAAATCATGTTGCTTCAAAGAGCTTATGATAAAAACTAACTTTGACATGGAAATGTAAGGAAGCTGCTGGAAGGCTTGGTCCCTAACAAAGGGTGTCTCGATGTACTTGGAGCCCAGCCTTTTTGTGTGTATACAAACAAAAAAGCCTTAGAGGGAGCTGTTATGTTCTCTCTGAACATCTGTTAGGGAGCTGAAACACGTTTGAGATATTGCATGTGAAAATTCTGATACTTAAATGTAGCTTGGATATGAGGATCTAGGTAGAGTTAGTGTTTAAGGATAGTACCCAGGTTTTGAAGTGGATGAAGGGGGAGAAATACGATTTTATTTTCATCACTGATTTGAAAATGGCAGGTGACAAACACTGGAGTTCTGTTCTAGTGACTTCCAGCTAATCTGGAGTTGGTTGATTGTGAGACCTAGCTTGATTGAAGAATCTGGTAACCTGTAGATTGGTACAGCAATGCTCGTATGGCTCTTACAAGTCACACTGAGACGGTCCAAACCCAGATGCTGTTTTTTTTGAGCTCTTCTGTATGAGTCAGGTTTTCTGTCTCTTCATCTATTTATTTTTTACTAGCAAAGCTGCAGCCAAAAGTACCTTAAGTAAAACTAATTCATGATGCTTCTTGCTTAAGCTACAGACACTATCATACCAGACTGAGGTGCATTATCCTCAAGCTGCATTTCTTCTGCGAAGTAGAACACTCCCTATGATGAACAAAAACGTTTGTCCATTTGTAGTATGTCTCTGATGTAAATTTTTTTGTAGCTGCTTATCCAATAGTTACTAGACAGTGAACTGAAGAAATACAGCTTCCTTGTTGACTGTTCAAAGAGTAAGCTGTTAAGGATCTTAGCCAGGCATTACTCATCACTAGTGAGGAGAGGAAGGAGAGTACGTGAAATTGAGGGATAGTCTGTGGGTGCTTATCTAACTGTTTCTGTTTCCAAATAAAAACACCTCTGAAAGCTAAATGATGTAATTAAAGATTGTAACAATTTTAAGATGATGGTTACTGAAATGGAAAAATGCTTGAGTGTCTTGATGGAAGTCTTGGGTACTGTACAAGAGTGGAGAGATATTATTTCTTTGTGGCATTCCTGGCTTTATTTTTTATTTTAATTCACTGTTGCAGTGAAGGGTGGGGACTGTTATTATACAGTATGTTGAAGCCACAGCAGGATGATAGGCATGCTGAAAAATCTACTAAAAATACTGAGTTGGAAAAGAACTTTTCTTTGAAATGAAGTTTTCTGAACTTTTATGTTAGGCTGATGACTTCTGTTTACTGGTGAGCTCACATTGCTTGAAAGACTTGACTTCAAAACTTACATGCAGTTATTCTGAAGATTAAGTACATGAAGTGTTGAATTTGTACTGCTTTGAAAATGGTAAAGTGCTGCAGCTCCTTAGAACACAGCTGTACCAGAGTAGCTGTTATGTATGCTAGAAAGTGAGGTCACCGTAGAGGTGGAGCGTGTGCTCATGCTAACCTTGCCATAATAGCTTGTTAATAACTTATTAAAATCAACCTTTAAACAATTTAGCCCTTGTTAAAAGGGCAAATTAATTGAGTGTTACTAAATGTTGACTCAGTAGCTTGTAGGCTTATGTTAGTTAGCAGGATAAGATTTCCTGATTTTCTTGTCTCTTCATGAGACACTCCTTTCCTGTGGGGCAGAGAGACCTGTGGATGTGTTATGAGCATACTGTATGAGTGTATAGCCAGCTGCCTGCTTTGTATCAAGTTTACACCCAGGTTGCTCAGAGTTACTGTTGCCATACCTTTGTATAGACTCTTGAAGTAGTTGCTGATAATGATTGTGACTTTTGTAAGCAGCATCATGAATTTACTCCTCAAGAGCTGATTTAACTTGAATTTAACAAATAGCATGAAGGAGACTCCATATCTTAACTACCAATTACTTGGAATTTGTAGTAGTTCCTTTGATTAGGAGTATACTAAGAACCATCTGTAGTGTAACAGGTTGCAGCCAACTAGGCTTCCCTGAAATATTAGTGTACCTCTTAGTGGAGAACAGATAATGTGAAGTATTAAAGTTGATTATAGGCTGTGATGGACAAATACAATGCTGCAGTAGTGTTGTCATATCCACTCAGGCTGTTGTGTGCAAGTCTTCAGAGCTGACAATACAGCCAAAAATTTTTCTTCAGCGCTTACTGGATGTATTTTCTAGAGAGTATGGTAAAAATTCTCTATGCAATAAGTATTGTATTGTCCAAGAACTCTGCTTACTTAAGTAAATAAATGGCAGTCAATTGATTTCTTCATTCACTTGGAGTTAACATGGTGAAACAGATTTCCTGGTTCTGCAAGCTTTCAAAAAATACTTCTTAAAGGACTCATCTGTAGCACTTGAAAAAAATCTCTTTAAGTGCTTGTTCTTTTACTGCCTGGAAGTAGCTATGTGTGTGCATTATTGTAGAACAGTCTCTTCAAAGAATAATGAAACTGATGTCTGTTGAAGTAGTAGGTGGAACAGAGATAGCTTCTAGTAAAGTATTCTGTTGCATGAGAGTCATCATTTGGCTGAGTGTATACTGGGAAGCATAGTTACAATGTCTTGGCTTTCCTGAATCTTTAATCCACCCTACTTAAGCTTTCTATGAAAAAGCACTAGAAGAATGCTAATTTCCTTATTCCTTGGGGCTTGCTTTATTACAGTGTGGTGAAATGAGTACTGAAATAGTCAAGACTAGGAACCTGTGTAAGGAGTGTTAAGGTTCTATCAGTTAACATTAACATTTCTTCTGTCAAAACAATTGTTTGTTTTGCTGTGGTTTGTGGTTTTTTGTGGAGTGTTTTTGTGTGTGTTTTGTGTGCGTGTTTCTTTCGTTTTTTTAAAAAGCACATGGTGCTTTTGAATACCTAAACTCTTGAGGTCTTTTGCTTCAAATCTTTTGTATATTTATTGTAGATAAATGTGCCTGCTACTTACTGTAGATTTAAACTGAAATATGAGTCCAGTTTTGTGTTGTTGCCATGTCAGACATTAGCAAAAAGAATAGCACCTGGGTCAGGTGTGTGTGCAGCTGTGGGGTTTTAGCTGAAAGTATGGGATACAAAACCAGAATGTGTCTGAGGTTGTGAAACAGATTTTATTTGACTTCAGACTTGAGAGTGATTACATTTGGTTTGCTGCAGGGAAGACTCTACAAGAGGGAAGAAGTGTAAGAATGAGAAACACAACAGATACACTCTGCCTGCAGCATGGCATTCTTACCTAGGTAAATGGTACTTTCACAAAGCAATTCTTTTAGGGATTCCTTGGGCTGCGTTCCCTTTCCTAATTTTCTGGCACTCAATACTAATTTACTACTGGCTTAAAAAATACTCTGGAGTGGCTTGCTTACTTGATTGAGACATGACTGTGTAACCCAGAGAATACTCCACTGTAATACTCCCTGAGTCTTAGTGCACCCGTGTGTTAAGTTTTGCAGGAACTCTACAACCTGCAGGATTTTCTTTGTATTGTTGCATTAGGCAAATACTGGTGCTTTAGCCCATGTGGTAGCCCTTAAAACTGCCACTTGGAAATTAAAGATGCTCGTTCTTCAGTCACAGAACAGGAGCGTCTGAATATTTTACGTACATGTTGCAATGCTGAGCATCAGCTGGTGATTGAATTGAAAATGGTAGTGGTTATTGTGAGGAAATTGATGTGAGCCTCTTGGCTTTGCTTCAGTTGAGATGCATTGGTTCAGCTGGAATGAACTGCACTTTCATCTTATGTCTCTGAAGAAAAGAAATTAAATGATTGCTTGTCCTTTGAGTACGTTGACCAGTTTGTCTCAGCTTCATGTATAAAGTACCAGATCTTCAGATGGGTTTTGGAGAAGGAGAAAGCTGGATTGATATTTATGTCCTTAGATAGTATGTAGTATGTCTGTGTAGTAAGGCAATACCATTCTTTGCTAAACCATGATGCTAATGTTTAGAATTTGTGCATTACTTTATCTTGGTTCCAATATTTCATTGAACTTAATAGCTTTATATCTCATAACTTTAAATTTTATTTTATTCTGGTATTGTAATATTAATGTGCTTTAGGCTTTGGAAAGTAAGAGCCTCTGTAACCACTGATGAAATTTTTCTTTTGCAGTATAAAACTCCTTGACTGGCAGTTGTATGCAGATATCTGACACATACTTGAGATGTTTGTTTGAAACTACTGGAAAATTATGTCCATGGTTTAATTTCCATGTGGGCTGAGCTTGAATACTTGTTCTGCAGTTTCCTAGGGAGAAACAAGAACTTTTTCAGCTAGTCACTGTACCTCTCACTTAAACACAAGATTTGGAGAGTGCTGGCAGGTACAGTTTTCTTGGAATAGTGTAGGTCTGGAGGCTCTGTCTGCTCACCTGTGTGGCTGGATGCCTCAGGAGCATGAGGTCAGCCAGTGGTCTGTGGGGGTCACCCTCCCACCCCTCCAGGCTGGGCATGTTGTCACCTTCTGAGCTTCTGCCCAGTTTGCAGGCACCGAATTGGTCATTTGTATGCTTATTATAATGCATTGTGTCATGATTCAGTGTCCTGCCCAGTGTCTCTCTCATTATTTCATAATCAGTTTTCCAGAAAAATGCAGGAAATGCTTGACTTGTTGAAGAAATATTTTGCTGTAAAAACCTTCGTGGCATTGAGTCAACCTAGTATTTCAGGGTTGGCCGTTGTCATGAAAGTGGAATATTTAAATTCACCTAATTTAGTGTCACAATTTTCTTTTATTGTCACTGTTTCCATAGTAACTTGTCTGCTTTCATTTTTTTCCTTTCAGGCAATATAATTTCATGTGTGTATATATAAAGTTACGTATTAAAAAGTTAAATGAGACTTGCTTTATGGTATTTCATACATTCCAGTAGTAAAGAACTGACTTTCAAGTTAGAAGGCAAGAAAGTACTGGTTATTTTGTAATATTTCTGGCTAAAATATTCTGTGTTTCTGTCAAGCCTGAAAGTAGAGTTAGTAAGCTTGATATTTTGCTGAAGCCAATGTACTGAATAGGAAAGCTCTTGTGTTCAAATGAGACAATTTGGGTACAGTACAGAGCTGAGTAACATAGAGTTTAAAGCAAGAATAATACAAAATGTTGATGAGTCTGCCTTATTATTGGAAAGGAAACTGGGAAGAAAAATAGTGTAAAGTGTATCTTGCTACACCTAGAACATGCAGCATAAACATGTAAATTGACTAAGTCAAACTGAGCTGCTTTTTTTTTTTTTTTTTTTTTTTTTT
>WBNM01003009.1:21870-111806 GCA_013399055.1 Ramphastos sulfuratus
TTTTTTTTTTTTTTTTTTAGTGTGGAGTATGAAACTTTTTAGCATGTTTTGGTATTATTCAAAGTGTTTGGATACTGTGCAGGATATTCAGGTTTGAGGGTTTTGTTGTTTTACTATTTAGCAATTGAGTACTTGAAGTTTTGAACAATGAGAACAGGAACTATTACTACAAGGGAAATTGTTTCAGATAATAGAAAATATTGAAGTGTTAGAGCATACATAATTTGTAGAAGTCTGGGTAGGTACAGTAGTGATACATATTAGTTGCAGATCAATGTGTAGTATGAGTCCCTTTTCTCAGAGCCAGGATTGCATACATTGAGTACAGAAATACATGGAAGGAGCTTTTAATGTGTGCTTATGTTTGCAGATGCTCAACAATTCTTTCTGCCTTTTATACTTTTCTGGAATATGAGTCCAGCACTAAGGTTCTGGAAATAAAATGTTTGGGGAATGTAGAGGGCTGCATCAATTGCTCACTAGCAGCTTGAATCATTCTTGAGTTCCAAGTTAAACATGATACTAAGCTGATATGCAACTGTAGTTGCTACAACAGGGCATTTTAGTGGGCAATGGGAGTGGTGTACTGGAGCTGGGATGTGAAAATAGTTTTCTAAGAAGTGATAACTGTATAAATGCTGCAAAAGGGCAGTGTGAAAGTGAGGGAGGAGGAATGTTGTTACAACACTTAATGGTTTAAAAAAGGACACTTTTCCTTGATATCTTTCTGCTGCTTATACTCTCAAAGTTTAAATTTTCTTGTATTTCCAGCTTACAACTGGAAATGCAGAACAGGCATGTGTAATGGTGTGTTTCCTTTGTTCAAGGGAGCCAAGGTAAAGAACAGCATACTGCCTTAGTCTCTGTCTTGCAGAGCTTGCACCTCTTGTGAGTAATGTCAATTAATAGGTAATGCTCCTCCAAAAAGTTGTACTACAGCTTTTGGGTTGTATCAATACGATACAATACTGCCACAGTAGTCAAAAAGACTTGCAGATCACCTGTTGACATCTCCGACTTTTCCTCTGTACTGAAGGTGATTCTCTTAAATCATGAAGTTCACCAGCTCTTGTTCATAAAGATCATACCTATAAAATGATATGCAAGAAAAATTAAGCAGCTTGATCTTCCTGCAGGTCATGTCAGTTACAAACTGGAGGTAATTAATCAGTCTTTCTTTTAAAATTTAATCTTCTTAGAGGTTTTTTTTTTTTTTGTATTTGTTTGTTTGTTTTGTGGAGCCATATGCAATAATATTTCATCAAATTTGTTTGTGGTGTGTAGGCATGAAGTGGCCAGTTTTAAGAACTGTAGATGAAATAGCAGTTCTTAAACTGGAGTATTCTGTTGTGGTGGAACAAAAGAAAGAATGAATGCAAGATGGATCATTACAAAACCAGACCTTCTGGTCTCCAGGCAGAAATCTGACTTGCTAAGTATGGTTTAGAATATAAAAATTCTTACCTTTTTGTTGTGGTGCTTGCCTGTCACAAGATATACTACCCATTATACAGGACTGTATTATGAGATAGCTGAGATGTTTTAAAATCAGCTCTTCTACAAATATGCAAACTCTTATGAAAATAATTAAATTAAAATACCACACTTGAAAATAAAATCTTAGAATTCTTAACCTCTGTTCTGGATTTTGAAGCCTGATGAAAGCACCAAGTAGTTCAACACCAGCCCAGCATAGTGTGCCCTTAGAAAGGGCAGACACCTGGGAATGCAGTCAGCTTAGCAGAAGGATATTGCATCTGAGTCTTTGTTCAGTGCTTTAATAGCACCTCCCTTGGATTTTTTTTTGTTTTGGTATTCATCTCAGGACTAATGATAGTTTCAAAGGTCTGCTTTATCAGATTATCTCATGTCACCAGGTCCTTTAGAGTCTGGTCTTTTGTATTTCAGTGTCTCTAACTGTGTCCAGCTTTGCAGCTAGTTTTTCTAGTCTGGTTCATGCATCGTATTTGGTATACATATTGTGACACTACTTTGCAAGAGGCCTTGCCCTTCTAAATTAGTGGGGCAAGCTACTTGAGCCTTCCTCAATTTTCATCTATTAGAATCTATTCTGACTTTACAGGATTCAAAAAACTGCAGAAATTTGGTATATAGATATACTACATTTAGTCAGCAGAGGGAGAAATCTTGCCTTCAGGATTGTTGCAGTGATGGGGGTTTGAGTGGAACATTCAGTGTAAATGCCATTTGAGTTGACTGTTTCTGTGTCAGCTTGTTCTCAGCTGGGAACAGCTCAACTGTGTTTGACTTTGTCCTTGGAATTTCTTATATGTATATTAAAAATGTTTTATATAGAGTACATTCAGAAATAGGTAAAACTATAACATGCATAAACCCACTTTTTTATAATCTGTTATGTCAGTGTAATTAGTGCAAGGCATTCCTGTGCTATCAAACATGAGTGGGTCTTTGGCCTTTGAGTAAGCATGACACGTTTGTGAAGATTAAGTCTATTGAGAGAGGAGGCAGAGGCAGCGAGAGAAGCTTCTGTATCTGGTCAGCTGTTTGCTCAATTTTGGCTGAAATTCTGGAATCAGTTCTTCAGTGTGGAAGAACAACATAGACTGGCTGTTTCACAAAATGATGTCAGTTACTGAGTACTGAAATTGCTCCACAAAGTTTGCTTGAAGTGTTGGATTTGTCAAAGGCTTGTTGACACATCTAATTTGAACAACTGAAGTGAAGTATGTCTCTGTGGCTGTTTTCCATTTGATTAACTAAAACCTTGTGTACAGGGAGTTTGAAGAAAAAGAATTCTCATTAACCCAAGTCTATTTATTATTATTATTATTATTCTCTGTCAGGAAAACTTTAAATTCCAGTTTTTGACATCAGTACTGTAATCTCACTGCATTCTCAGTAACATTCACTTAAGGCACCCTCAGAGACACATTTGGATGGCAAATATATTTTGCCAAGTCAAAACAGTATGTCAGATAAAAACCAGTGTGACAGTATGTCAGCAGGCTATGTTAATACTGTCTTTTAAGGTCTTTCAAAATCAGTAATCACTCAGTTATCATGTATCTAATGCTGGAGTTACAACTGATTTGAGGCAGGGCTTTCTGCCAATCACGAGATGTTCTTAAAATGGTCATCCCCTGTTCATCTTACTCTTACATTATACAGTTATGTTCAGTGTACGTAGTGGAGTGAGCTAAGTCAGCTGTGTTCAGACTCCTTTAAGATTCCTTTTTATTAACTAAAAATCAGTTTCCAGCCTAGTATGTAATTTATAATGTAAATTTGTAGAATGGTTTGGATTGGAATGTACCTTAAAAATCATCTAGTTGCAGCCCTCTGCCATGGGCAGGGACACTTTCCACCAAATCAGGTTGCTCAAGGCCTCATCAAACTGGCCTCAAACACCTCTGAGGAGGACACATTGATAACCTCTCTGGGCAACCTGTTCCATTGTCTCACCACCTTCACTGTAAAGAATTTATTCCTAATACCTATAAATTTACCTTTCTCAAGCTTAAAGCTGTTAAATTTTAAAGCAAAGTTAGATTAATATGTTAGTAATTACTAGTACTCATTGAGTATCTCTTAAATATGTTTAGATTGATTTGCTTCTGATGAGTTTAATCATAATTATAAGAGATCCTCCTTTAATATGGTTGTGCTTAAGACATTTCAATTTTATGGCTATATTTTGGCAGTTCTGGGTTTGTATGTGATTTTATTTGTGGCATAGGTGTGTGTTTGTTTTTCTATCCCCTGTCTTATGTAGACATGTTCAGCTTGGTTTTGGTATGTTTTTCTTGCAGTTCTTGAATTTTCAAGGGTTTTTTGTTTGGTTTTTTTTTTGACTTGACAAAATGTATTTTCAATCCAAATGTGTCTGTGAAGGTGCCTTAAGTGAATGTTATTGAGAAGACAGTGAGATTACAAATAGTGATGTCAAACAACTGGAATTTAAAGTTTTCTTGACAGAGAATAATAATGCTGCTAAATGTCATTACCCTTCTGAAAATGTTTAGGTTTTATCTGTGTGTTTATGTGCAGATTTAAAAACAAGCAGCTTTCAAACATTACTCTTGCCTGTTCGAGAGTGACACCAAACACCGTGTGTTGACTTAAGCTGATCTTTTTTTTTTTTTTTAATAAAGTGTCTTGTCTGTCTTTCAAGTCTCAGGATCCAATCTGAATGAGTTGTGATTGTGGCTGCAGAATTACATTTACTTACTAAGCTATGAACTTGATTTCTTGAATTGCTGTCTGATAAGACTTTTTCTAAGGCCATATAACTGCAAATAATTTTGGGCTTACAATATATTAACATTCTCACTTGTATTTCTTTCTTTAAGGCAAGAACTTCTGAAGTGGAATGGATGGGGATATAATGACTCCAAATTCATCTTCAATAAGAAGGGTCAAGCAGAATTCACAGGAAAAAGGTAATCTGAACATTTATTTAATTGTAGTATCTTATTTGGTGTGTGGGTTGGGTTGTGGGTTTGTTTTTTTGTTGTTTGTTTAAAGAGGTTTAAAAGCTACAGTCTTCCAAAGAAGGCAAAAAGCAGAATAGGCTATTGGTTGCTCTGTATTTAAGAGGTTTATTGAAGTCGACACAAACTAATGTGCAGCAAAATAGACTGGCTTATTGGAAGGTTTATTAGAAATGTAAAAGAAACTTTCCTTGGAGATGGGATTGGACCAAGAACCTGCACCATATTTAGGTAATTTGCAGCAGGTCAGTACACTTTTGACAATTTCTTGAGCATCAATATTTGCTTTTATTAAACCTTCAATTTGTGTTGCAGGTTTCTCCAACTGTTGTTCCTGGAGCTGCTTTATCCTCTGAGCTTAAAAAAAAGCTTTACTCTTCACATGAATGTTCTGTAGAGGCAACACTTCTTATTTATTGCCTGCTAACCCTTTGTACAGCAAGTTTGTTTTTCTGAGAAATTTTTTTTTAAAGTTTTTTTTAAAGGAAATTACATTAAAATTAAGTCTACTTGAGAATCTCTTAACTTTCTTCCAGTGGGTTTTAAGCCTATCACTTGACACCTTGTTTTATTTTTCCTGCCTCAATGGGAAGTAGTTTTGCAGTCTTTCCCCTGGTTTAAAAAACACACTTTTTACAAAAGTAAAGAAAAATAATAAGCTGTTAGAAAGTACTACCCTTCGGAAAAATGCCTTCCTAGTCTTGAGCTTGTGTAAACTAGTTTAAAAAAAAACTAACTGGGATATCGAACACTTCAATTCTTAATTTTCAAACCCAGACAGAAGTGCAAAGCCTTGTCTTAGGCACTTAAGTTCACTGTATAACATTTAGGGACCTCTCTCCTTTTAGCAAAATTCTGATTCTTGTCACTTTGTCACTCATTCTTCTATACAACATTTTTAGTTTATCTAGGATAGATTATGGTGCACAGAAAATCAATGCAATGTGGTAAAAGGTCTTGACTTTGATTTTTATCAGGAGAAGGCACTGAGGCTGCTGTTCTCGAATAAGTGGAGAAGAGCATTTTTCCCGTTTGCATTCTCTCTGATACACAATGTTAGAAATGCTTGGGCCACATGAGTGTAGTTTCTCTAGAGTAGTTTGTCACAGTGACAAAGGAGAGTGTTTGAAATTAAAATAGGGGAGTAAATACCTGCAGAGATGATGTAGATGCCTTGTCCTTTCTGTATTCGCTTATGTTGTCCATAACTTTGTCTAATAGCTTTCTAGTCTGTGCGGGCAGTCTGCCTCTCCAGTGTCTCGTGGCAGCAAGTTCCAGGTTGCTGTTGTTTAAAGTACTTTGTCTTAAATCGAGTATCCTTTTCTGTGCTGCAGGATTAGGTGAATGATAGCTCTTCAGCCTATATACTGCTTTATTGGTTATATAAGGCTCGGTCGTATCCTGTCTTCCACTCTCTTTCCATGCTGAGGAGTCCTGGACCCTTTAGTCCTGTAAGGCCCCTTGATCTTTACAGTTCCTGTTCTCTGAACCCTATATAGCTCCACTACATCTCTTTGGACAAAACACCTGTGCAGCGTTCACAGTGTGGATACACCAGGGTTCTACAGAGCAGCCTAAACAGATGAATTGTCATCTTTCTTTTACTTGTGTAGTTAATCTATAATACTGTTATCAGTGAAGATGTCATGATTTTTCCTGTGCCGACTACCATTCTGAAAATCTGCTAGTAATGCACCTACAAGTGTAGTGTCTATCTCCCCAAAAGAGCTTAATACTGTTCACCTGGTTGGTGACTCCAGTGATGAATGCAGATTGCTCATGAGGACATGATGTAAAACTGATCCCTCTATCTGTGCAGCAGATCACATGCTTGAATCTGTCTTGGACAATGATTAATAAATCCTGACTCTTGCTTCTTATCTTAATCTTCATTCTGTAGAAAAACCTTTCTTTCCAGTACTGTTGTAATGTACTTTCTTAAACAGCTTTTAGGGTGAACACCTGTGGAAGTATAATGGAGGAATTTAATATTCATTTTATCCCCTTTATTCACTTTCTGGTTTTACACCCTGATTGAACATCTAGGGTTAGTGAAACAGGATATCTCTGTGTAAAAACCTTGTTGTCTTTACCTACAGACCGTGTTTTTCTGTGTGCCAAATGGACAACAGACTCTACCATGTCACCAGGGTTAGATGATGCTTGCTGGTCCGTTGTTTGGGAGGTTTTTTTGTGCTATGAGTGGGGCTTTTTGCTCCATCAGCATACAAAATTTGCTTCCTGAGCAACTGGAGGTTACATTATATGCAGCACACTCGCTAATTCCCTCTATGATGTGACTTCTGTGTGCGTCTTCGTGTAAAAGTTATTGGTTTTCTGATACATTTGGTTTGTCCTTTTGAATTGATTAAGGTTAACCTTGCTTCCAAGCTCACTATAATAATAGGCTGGAAATGCCAAAAAAGTTTATCTGTAGAAGAAAACACACAAACCTGATTGAATGCCTCTGTACCTTTGTTGCAAACCCCTGTTGCAAATGCATTAAACTTTCATTGCTTATAGCAGTTCTCTTTTCACAGAACTCTCCTAGCTATTTAGTATGGATATGATGAAACACTAGCAGCTCTTGCAGGAGAAACAGCTATCTTCCAAGCTGGAGAATCTAGCTTGAGTTGAGATCTGCTTGTAGCCTTTTATCTGTAGGAGTGGAATGGAGTTTGGAGTTTTTACGCAATAGTAAAACTGGGAGGTAGTTGAGATGAGGAAACAAAAGAAATTAATGTCTGTGCAATAGGTGACTTAGTTGTAAGCCTTGTTGCAACAACCGCGAAGAACTGTGTCATAATTGGATTGAATAATATCAAAAGAAGGAGCCATTAGGCCTCATTCAGTGACTCAGGTGCAAAGCATGGTAAGAATTCTCTGCTGCTGATAGCTCTTAATACTGGAGGAGGGCCCTTTTTCTCTTCTCCATGGAGAATTCTTGTGCACACATAAATGTACACAAAATGTGTAATGTGTAGAATTAATGGCCATATATTCTACCTGTTTAAGTGTGTCCCCAGCCCTATTTGCTTTTCCATGCGGTACACATGATCACAGACAGCTCCTTTGTCTCTTGTCTTAATTTTTTCATTTGTCATACGGCTACCTTTTGGCAAAAAGATTGTGACAGAAATAATTTCATGTAGCTTGATGGATTCTGATGATGTGACAGGAACCTTTAACACTGGTTTTCTTGAAAACGTGGAAGGTGTACTGATCTGGGTTTATTTATGAGGCTGCTGTGTACATTGCAGCATGTCCATACAATGTGTCCTTTACCTGCAATCGGCATGTGACCTGTGATACTGCTTTCTGCAGTAAGAGGGAGAGACTTTTCTTAAAAGTAAAGATGGGGGAAGGTGTGGGATATTTGAAAAGCTTTATGGCACAATTCCCAAAGATCATGAAGTAGTACCTAAAATGTCAACGATTTATTTGATTTTGTGAAGTATAAAACATTTTTAAATACAACAAAATATGCAGTTGCATGAAAGCTAAAATGCACAGTCTGTGCAGGCTTGTAGGTAAAGAATTAAGCCTTTTTTGCGTACATAGAATCAAAAGAAGTGTATCTGACATAATTTTTTTTTTTTTTAATTTAAAATGACCCTATGTAATATTGACTTTTCAGGTACAGATTAGGTGGTATGGTATTACCAACTTTTAAGGAATGGATAGAAAAAACCTTTGGAGCAAGTCTGGAGCACAAAACTACCTCTAGAGTAAGTAAAGAGCAGAACCAGTTCTTCTAATATTAGTCTTGATGATAATCAAGATCAAAATGTTAATGATGATTCAGCTGTTGTCCTGAAGGTCACATTGCACGTGCTTGATGTAAATACAGTGTGTTAATACCTCAAGAGTTTTTGAAAAACATATTTGATGTAGAACTACTACATGAAACCTTCAGTGACTTAGCATGACTTCTGATTCCAGGTTAATTGGTAGGACTTCAATTGGAATTAAAATTTCCTATACAGGGAGATTTTTACTCCCATTTGTGGGTTGCTTTTGAAGATTGTAGAAACTTAGCTTAGAGGGAATTGCTTATGCAACTTCGATATTGTTCATGATAACAAAGGAGAGACAGTGAAGTTAAATTATGCTGTACTTTCAGTGTCAAAGTTTGTATTTGACTTTTTTTTTAACGTATCTGACTGCTGAAAATTGGTTACCAGAATACTCAAGATCAAACTGATTGCTTTCAGAAAAACAGTATGTTTGGAATGTTGAGGGTTTTGCAGAATATCTATATATTGTGTTTTAAAAAAGATTAAATCCTATCAAGGTTCAGGAGACTTGACTCCCTTCTAAGAATTGTTCCTTTGAGGCTGCTGGTTCTTGACTAGATACAGCTGCCTAAGTAGCGTTTGAAGCAGGCTAGGCTGTGCTTGTGCAGTGACCGTAGCAACACTACCGTGGAAAATAGATTTACCCTCTGCTTGCATATTGCATTTTCTCTGAGGCTGGTGATCTCATAGGGCTTGAAAACTTCAGTCTCTTGTTAATCAAGACATTCTTGCATCTGCCATTACTTGCAGGATCTCCATCTGCCAAATATTAATCCTGAACTGTTTTATTTTGATCAAGATTGGTCTTAACTGGCAGCCGCTTTAATTTGCCGTGACCAGAGGTCCTGAGAGCTATTGTTTCCTTTCTATATGTAGAGGAGACATAGAATAAAGCATAGCGTGCGGATAAGAGCAGATTTTTGAATAGTATTTAGATTCCAGGACATCTCCTGCAAAACAGCTCTTCAGGATTTTTACTAGCAATCTTAAGTGCTTTCTTACTATGTTGTGCTGCTCTGGCTCTGATGTTCTTGTGATCTGAGGTAGGCGGGTTACCTTGAAACATAATAAACTTTTTGCAGTCATAGCTGTTCTTAACCTCTACTGCAGGTCCCCTGTTTTCATGTTTCTGTTGTAGCTCCTAGTTTGTATTTCAGGTTGTTACGCTATATTCTTTTTTCACCTTCTGCTGTCATCAGAACATAAAGAAACTTGCAGTAGCAGTAGGAGAATGATCTCTTGGTCCATTTGTCTGTCTCATTTCTTCCTGCCTTTATTGCTAAGACTGGAAGGTTTGCTGTTGCCTGCAACTTTTCTGTTACAGTTAACAGCAGTAACTGTAATTGCTTCTGTAATTCTCAAGGCCTTGTGATGATTTTCCTTTTTCAGACTAGAATTACCACAGGTAGTAGTTCATATCTAGTTCACGTTGGCTTCTGGTCCAGTCTTTCAGTACAAAAATCTTAAAATCTTTCAGTTCTGTAAGAATGAACAAAGGTGTATTTGAACCTGGCATTGTGTGAAAGAAGATTTTTGTAGATGAACAGTAACTTTTCAGTTTTGATAATGAAAATAAAAAGATTAAATTTTTTGTGAAAGAGATAAAGATACTTAAAACAGCTGTAAGTTGCTTGTCTGAAGGAGAACAAAGATCTTTGAACACTTGATGTTCAACTTGAAATTATATGAAACAGTTCTTTTTATTTAAATCCTTAAGGAAAACAGAGCTTAAAATGTAAAAATAGATGTAGTAAGGATTTTTTAGGAGTGATTCAAAGGTCTTTATTTGGTATCTAACTATTTTTTATTGTTCGCAAGCTTTTGTCAGAGCTCTGCTCTTTGTGTTAGCAACCAGCATTGTGTGAGTGTACATCAATAGCAGAACAGTAAGAGCTAAAGAGCAGCAAACCAAGACCTGATTTCCCCTGTGCTTTCTGTGACTGGCAGTGAAAATAATCTCTCAGTAGTGATGTGCCTCTCACGTGACCAGCAGTTACTTTGTCACATACAGACACAGAAGCCAAGATTATTTTGGAGAGAAAAGCCTTTTTCTTAGATGTCCGATACCTTATTTCAAGAAATATAATATCCTTAGAGCAAGGCAGAGCAGCACATACACTTTTCCAGAAGAAAATTCTTTTAATGAAGCCACATGTCCCATATGAAAAGTGTAAATGAAACACTTGGCTATCCTTTTGAATCTCTTAACGTTGTTTGCTATAATTTGTGTATATCATGCAGATACTGCTTTCCGAATTATCCCTGTAAGTACTCTTAGTTTCTACAAAATGTTACATAGTTTCTTGTATGGTAGACACTGGTAGGCAAATTCCATCACCATGGATCTTCTAATTACCAGAAAAGTTCCCTCTTGAAGTTTAAATCTTCCCTTCTCCAGATCTCATGACTTCAAGCCTCAACCTATTCAGAATAAACTGCTGCCATGGTGGCAGATAGGAGATGGTCAATCTCTGTTTTCCTTGTGGTTGCTTTTGTAGCTGGTGTTACGCTTTTATCTTAAGACACATTGGCAAAAAAGTTTCAGCTAGTTAGTTTTAATCATATGACAAGCTTTGTATCTAAGTAAAGATCTATTTAATTAGCACCATTTGTAATAGAAGATTACTGTGTGTGTCACGGAGTACCAGGTAGGATTTAAAATGAGGAAAAGAACTTCTGTATCTGTAATCTAGAGTAGTTGTTATTTGGGTATCAGTTTTTACCTGTTCTTATTTCTGTTATACAGAAATACTGTAACAGTGAACCTACTTTCTTTTCTTGTATTGCAGGCATCCTTAAATGTTAATGATGTACCTCCATCCATTGTAAATGAACAATTTCTTCAAGATCTTAAAACCACTAAAATTTCGTATTCCCAGGATGCAGAAGATAGGGTATTCAGAGCTCATGGTAAGAGAACTTCAATTGTGTAACTGTGCTGCTTTTGATGCTTTCTTGTTTGAACTTGTTAACTTTCTGTTTGTGTTTCAGGTCACTGCCTACATGAGATATTTGTACTCAGGGAAGGAATGTTTAAGCGAATTCCTGATATAGTTGTATGGCCTGGTAAGCTTTCTTTGTCTTGTCCTCCGCTCTGATCTGAGAGGCCATTGTTTACTAAACTCCTGCTTTCTTATCATGAGGAAGCCATCTCTTGGTTCAGTGACTTTACTCATATTTACGGAAACTGGAGGAGCTTTCTTATTAATGGAAGTCATGATTATTTAACATCTGGATTGCAGATTGTGCCTGTGAAATCCCATCACTTCATGAAGTAAAATTTATTAAATATAGCTTAAGTTTCTGTTGACAGCTGTATTCACTACTTAAGTAAGCACTGTGCAATTTGAACTTGTATGTTCACTCCTGTTTCTAAACAGGAGTATAAATCTTGCTTTTTAATAAAGTACAGAATGGTAGAAGGGTGTGAAATATTTGTGTTAAAGAAATTTGTTTTGAGACATGCCATACTTTTTAAAAATAGAACAGCTGTAACTCCAGCAGAACACTTTACAGGGGATCATTGACTTGAAGAAAGAGCAGTGCAATCTGGTTAATACGGTCTTAGATAATATGTAGCAGAAAATATGCTTGTTTCTATATAGTAGAGGGCTACAGATACTTAAACTGGTATGACTTTATTTGCACACTTGTGTGGATTTTCCAGTTGAGTGATACTTCTCTGGTCACTAGAACTACTTTCATGTGGCCATTTTCCATAGCTAACTAAAAAAATATTTGATCTATGCACCTGTCAGTTGCTGTTCAGCTGTGTAAACTCAGCTGTTTCCTGGCCTTTTATAACTTTCCGATACTTTGATAGCCGCACTGCATTAGAAACCCAAAAATTTCTGGTAAGAATTTTGACTTAGCTCAGTTTTGCTTCCTTTATTTAGGGGAAAAAAATAAAATCACTTATGGGAGGCATAAAGAGGCACTATAAGATGCATCTCATTACATGAGGAGAGATACTGCCATGACAGGACTGATGACTATTGACGGCACTTACCACAGCGTTATCTTGTGCAGCTTTAAAAGCAACTGAAATCAAGTGATGGATTACCATTGTTTAAAACTCCTTTGTATGGCGAGAGCAAAATAGTCAGAATTTGAAAGCCTGTTTATTCAGTCCTCTTTCTCTGCTGTTTGCACAAACTCATGTATGCACTGTATTTGAGCTCTAGTTTTGACCCTTTTCCTTGCCTGTGCACAAGCGTTTCTGCTTCCCTCTGACCAGATACAGGATGAATTCTGAAAAAGAGAATTTCACTAGCAACTTCACTTTAGAAACTGAATGTCAGCCAGGAAGAAGGAAAAAAAAAGTGATGTCCAGTTCTCAGAGGAGACTTGCTTATCACTTAAAATCAATTGGACAGCCTGTTTTCAATACAAGCTTTAAACTCGATTTGTTCTCCAAGTTACCTGGATAAATTTGGGTAACCCATCTTGCCTTGAGAATTTGCAGGAAATCTCACTACATGAGTAACGTGAGAGACTGGTTCTTTCAATGTAGAATTGTTTCAGATCTAAACTTTAGAATTCTGATTTTTTCTGAGCCCAGCTCTTGTTCAGTGCCTACCTCTTTATAACATCTTCCTTGCTGGTGTCAGAAAAGAAGCTGCTGCTTATTCAGACTGCAGTATTTAGTACTAAGCATAAATACAAGTACTAAGCACAAATCCTGTTTGGACTCTTCTAGTGTGCCATGAAGACGTAGTTAAAATTGTGGAATTAGCTTGCAAACACAATCTCTGCATAATACCATTTGGTGGTAAGTGTTACCAATTCTCAGATCTGTTTAATGTTACTCTTGAAGATGTATTCTACTTGAATTCAATTTAAGTATGAGCTCTTAGTAACATATTGTACCAATAATTCAATAGATTTTTAGTAGTATTTTAAGTGTTGTCTGAATATTTTTTTTATGATCTTGAAATATTAAAAGATGCTGTATTCAATTTAATGGAGGTCATTAAAAGTATTTAACATATTGAATGTGCAAGAGGAGCAATTACATGAAGCCGAAGTTTCCCTGTGTACTTAGGAAGTCTTCTAGGAAATGGCTCGAGAAATTCAGATCTGTTAGAGATGGTCTGTTTGTGGACATATTGCTTGTGCTCTGTTGCCAAAAACATGAGTTAGGTGGTTGTTTTGTAGTATTGTCAAAACTCATAGGTCAGACACTGTACTGCAAAATTGTTAGCCATAATTCTAATTTACTTTTAGACATTGTTCAATTTGAAAGTTAGAGCAGGAACTCCTGAGGAGAGTTATTTTCAGGAAAAGTTCCTGATACAGGATGTGGGCAAATGCCTGTATAATGTGTGTCTTTCTCAGACTAAGCAGTTTCTAAGGAACTTTCAGGTGTTTAATCATAGATACTTTTTCCTCTAAGCCTGCTTGAAGTAGAGTGGTAAGCTACTTTTGTTTTGAGCTCAGGGAATACAGGATGTCACTTTTCAAGAGGAGCTGAGAGAAGCTTTTTGTCAAGTACTCTTAGTTCTGTGGGATAAATTTGTGTTTTACTTGGTACTTGCTTATACTTGAAGATTACAACCCCCCAAATATACTCATCTTCTCAAATTCTGAATGTGTCACTTGAAGACACTATCAAAGTGATGGAGCTGGTTTATCCCTAGAAGTCACTCTTGCCAGATACAGCTGGAGAGATATGTCACCTGTGGTACTAGCAAATTGGCATACCTGAAAGCAATGATATTGACTATTTCTTATTCACTGACTAGGATACAGAAAAATCTTCAGATTGTTTTCCAAGTCTTTTTATATTGGACTGTGGTTAGCTTTTGGAGTTTATACTATAGGTGTTAGCAAAATGTGACCTTTCTTGTAATTGGAAACAAAGGTGATAAATTTCAATACTTTTGGAGAACATTGTTAGTTGGTGCTGTCTCTAATGTCCATTGGTGATCGTTCTGGTAGCTTGTGGATCTCTAGCATCCTAGACTCTCTTTTCCTGTGGCTTTTGTAGTCTTTGAGAAGCTGAAGGCTTCTTCAAGGCTGTTCTGTGACATCTTACAAAGGTAGTCTAGAAAATTCCAGAGAAGGTTGACATTTGATTTTATACTTTTTTTTATTTCTTTCTTTGGATAAGTATTGCAGACTTACTAAGCCAGCTTTCTGGCTAGAAGCATAGTGGCTTCCATAGTGATCTCAAAAAAAAAAAAGTATAGTAACCACAGTTATCGCTGTATCATGGATGCCTTTGATATTTCTTGTCATTCATTGTTAAAACTATTCTGGACTTAACAGAAGCAGCAAACATGGTCACAGGATTTCATGATTTGAAATCGAGTGCTGTTAAAACATTGTCAGCTCTAGTGCTGACTTGATTTTTGTGAAACCCAGTTTAGGAGAAGGGACAGCCTTAAAAGGCTAATTACTACCCTCAGACAGTTAACTTGTGTGACCTATTAAATTCAGTCTTGGAAAGGAGGGAGAGGTATGGCATGTAAAGAAAAACTAGCTGAGAATTTTATGATCACAATGTCACTCCCATATATGCAGGAGGGACAAGTGTCTCTAGTGCCCTTGAATGTCCTGAAGAAGAAAAAAGAACTATTGTCTCACTGGATACATCACAAATGGTACGTCTCTTGATTTTAATTTTTATTTCTTTGCCCCTGTGCTCAGCACTGGTGAGATACCACCTTGAATACTATGTTAAGTTTCGGGCTTCTCAATACAAGATAAACATTGAGATGCTGGAGCGTGTCTGGAGTCTCTTTTCCCTAGGATCAAGTGATAGAATGAGAGGAAATGGCCTCAAATTGTTCCAGGGGAGGTCTAGATTGGACATTAGGAAAAATTTCTTCACTGAAGGAGTGGTCAGGCCATTGGAAGAAGCTACCCAGAGAAGTGGTGGATTCGTCATGCCTAGAGGTGTTAAAATGTGTAAACATGGCACTGTGTAGACATGTAGATTGTTTGACTCTGTGATCTTAGAAGTCTCTTCAACAGAAACAATTCTGTGATTCTATTGAAGTACCTTACAATTAAACTTAGAATGGTGATCACTGAAGAACAATATTTCTTTCTTTGCAAGGATGAAGTAGGAATGGAAATACTAATCCATACCACGCATGATTAAATTTGTACTTCTCCAGTTTAAATGATATTTTGTGGTTGTTAGCCCTGTACTGTTTCATTTGACCTGCATGTGTTTAATGAGGAAAAAAAGTCACTGTTAAGCCTTTGTATAGCAGCTTTAAGTGAAAATCAGAGGAAGCCATTATTATTCTATATTGGAACTTGTGTCTGAGGTTAGATGAAAGGCTAGGAGGAAGTTACTTGTTTTTGCAAATTACACTAGTCTTTGCAGACTTAAAAATACTTAAAGGTTGATAAAAATAATCTTTCAAGTTGATTTACAGATGACAGGTCACTTTTGCGGAAAAAAAATAGATTTTTGTGCAGATAGTGTCTTGAGAATGTGAAGTTCATTGGTTTATGCAGTCTAGAAATGACATTCTGTAGTGCTGTTTTCATCTTTCCATTACAAAGGGACTTTATTCTTTTAAAATGACAATTTTATGACTATGTAGTAATGAGATGCTTGAAATCTGCTCTGTATCTTTGCAAGGCTCTACTGCCTCAGAGCACCTGCTGAGCTTATTAACTCCTTTAGCCTTTGCAGTAAGACTGTTTTCTCTTCTTAGTGGTGCTTCAGTTAAACTTGTTTTTCTGAGAGTCTGGCTACAAAGTGATCTTTTCTGCAAAGGCAGTAGCAGTCCAAGGAAACTTTGGGTGTCTGTACAGAGTGAAAGCCATAGTGTACAGTACTGATTCAGGACTTCATTTGAACTCATTGAGTTGTAGCCTATGACCTTGACTTCAGTCTGATTTGGGGATGGGAAAGGAATAGGCAAACTGTTGTTATGCTTTTGTAGTAGCTAGTTATGTAAGTATATACCAAGTCAGAAAATAAAATACTTTTATGTGTCTTGAATGACTCTGCCAAACAATTCTTGTAATTGTTAATGGGGAGTGAAAATAAGGAAATTTAAATGAAAAGCGTTGTCAGGGTTTAAACCTGCATTTCTCAGAGCAGTTAAGATGATTGGCTAAGTCGTTAATTAATTATCTGTAAAATTGTACATCTTTATATGTAGGGACTATACAGCAGGAAAATTGATTTACCTCTTAGGTCAGATAAACAGTTTCAACTTAAATTGAAGCATCTGAAAGAAGCTGAAATAGGTGGCTTCGAGTAATTGATGATGTTGAAGAGAGATAGTTGTTTTAGAGCATAGTTTTAAGTTGGAGTACAAGATGTCCATATTTCTGTCATTCAAAAATCAAGGCAAAGGGAAGTTAGAGATGTTTCCTTGTAGGATTTTGTGTATTAATGTATGAAAGTACATCAGAACTGAACTTAAGAACAGAGTAGATGCTGAAGCTTCTGTGATGTCCTTGCTATAAGCAAAACCAACCCCCTGTTGAAGCTTCTCTTTCACGTGGCCTGTCCTCATTTGATAGTCATGCCTATTGCACCATGTAACTTGTAGTTTATTTCCTATTTGGTGGAATATACTGATGAGACAGTATCTGAGATCACCAGATAAAATTATATAATACTTCAAAGCATCCTAAATTTATCAAGTATGTATGTACTCTGACATTTTGTAGTATATCTTGCTTCTAGCTTACTGTGTCAAAATCCAAGAGCTGAACTGGAATAACTGAATGTGGTCTATTAAACCTGTGAAGCATGTTTTAAGAAAACTTTTTTTGGTGAATACTTCATGTCCAGATATTCAGATTCAGGCATCTTCAATCTTGTTGTGAAAATTGCTCTATTGTTTAACTTATGTAAGAGCTTTGACTTAATTTATACTAGGAACATTTACAGAAAGAATGCAGAAAAGCCATAAAGAATTAACTAATAAATATATTACTCTGTTATAATGGTGATATAATTAACTATAGCCTGTTGTGTAGCTGTTGTAGGGAGTGAAGGGGCTCAGGTTCCACTGCTGTAATAACCAGTGTTGTATGGATAGTAAATTGCATGACCAAGCATGTTACAGAAGAAAATAAAAATCTTTAACACTGATTCTTAGCTTTAACTGGCTTTTTGACAGAATCGGATCCTCTGGATAGATGAGAAAAACTTAACAGCTTGTGTGGAAGCTGGCATTGTTGGACAAGATCTAGAAAAACAGGTATTTTTAACTTGCCAAGTGTCTAGTGTTTCTCCATGTTTTTCTTAGATGTTCTTCATGTCTTGGCTAAATCACTGAATTCTGTCTTGATTATTGTGTTTTTGGTGTGGTAAGCATTATGTGCATGGCTATGAAGTATATTGTGTTGAATGCTGTATTTGATTATTTTACATTGTGTTTTTTTATTTTTGTAGACATAAAATGTAATTACTGTAATAAGTTGACAGTTCATAGGACGTAATGTTGTGCTTTCTGCTTCAGAGCTTACATGCACCCTTGTGGCTGCAACTTGAGACAATTAGTGTCAATTACCAGGAAAAGTTCAGATTGCAATTTTGTGATGCATGTTTTAGTCATTTTGGCTAAATGTAGTTCCTCAAAGGTTAACATGCTGTTGCAGTTCCTTAAGGCCAGATAGAGGAGAGCAGCAGAAAGGATTGATAATTGCCCCAAACAAGAGTTCAATGAAAGACTAAATTTTCTAAATGGCTTTTAATTGCTCTCTATCAAATTCTACGCAGCATGCTTCTCAGAATCTTTCTCAGCGCTCTTTTATAATGAAGGCAGTTATGGATGTTTGTTACTAGCTTTTATGATGTGCAGTTCTGCTTATTTAAAAAAAAAATTCTAGGTCTTGATTCGTTTAATAGGTAAATGTTATCTGAACTTTTCTTAGTGCCTGCCTAAATATGCAGTGATTTGAAGGGTTATTTGAACACTTTTTATCCCTGATTGCTTTTTAGAAGAGAACTTGTCATATATGATTGACAGACCTGTTAATGATGAAAGTCTTTCTTGCCTCTTATGTTCCCTTTTACCATTTGATATATTGACTTTTCCAGTTCTGTTTCTTTTGAGTTTGGAATTAAAATCCAAAGAGAGTGTTCCCTGCATTTAAATGGACATTTTTCTGCGATAGTAGTGTGATATTTTACAACTATTTGTCCTTTAAATGCCACTACTTTTCATTTAAGGGACTATATTCCCTTGCTGCTTATAGCTTTTATGAGCTGAAATACTCCTGTTGCAGTTACTCTTTCTGAATACTTTTGATCAAAAATTTTTCAATCAGGTTTTTGCCTATGGAAGAGTACTGCTTGATAATTTGTTCCGTACTGAATAAAACCAGTATTTGTGCAGAGATTTTAATCTGGAGTGACTCTGAGCAATTTCTTCAGTGTGCAAAGAACACAAAATCAGATCATATATTTAAAGCGTGCTTATGTATATTTAAAAAGCTATTATTACATACACTGGAAGTCCAGTATTATCTGCAAACTGAATATGATTAAAGCTAGGACTCAAAAGTTGTGCTTATTTTGGCCATAACTATGTTTTAATACAGCTAATGTCAGTGCAGACTTCTACTGAAATTTGAATGCATTTGGACTATGCAAAGGAAACTGAAAAATTTGGTTTGGTTTGCAGCTTGCTAGTGTTAAGAAAGCTTTGGACTGGAGGCTAATCCAGCTTCTATTTCCTTAGACTGCCAGCATTATCTAGGACTTACGTTGCAGTGCCTCTTTAAGGTTTGGTGCCTCTTACTATGTTACTCATTTTTTGGGTGCTGAAGTTACTTGGCAGGCTGTCTCATGAACCTCATAGCAGTAACTCAAATCAAGAACCAAATTATGAACAAATGACAGGTTTAGAAGACCTCATATGTGACAAAAGTCAGGCAGTGTTGTAATGAGGTGTTCAAAATCAGTGTATACATGGCACATTTGTCTGTCTAAACTAGTGACTAGTATGGTTAAGACACTATTTTCTGCTGGATGAGAACTCCAGATATTAGGCTCTAGAGAAGGCTCAAGTCACTTGTTTTTGTCAGATCAAAATGTGGAATGATAACTAATAAGGACTAAAGGTGACACAGGGATAATGAACATAGAAAAGTATTTGATACTGTGTTTTTACAGAAATTGTGATTTTGCTAAAAAAAAAATAGTGGTGCTCATATTTTCTGGATGAGGTGTCTCTTGCATCTGCAAAATACATAGCATGATTTCACCCTTGTCTTGCAAGCGCTCTTGGCACGTGCTGGTCATACAACAGGATTCAAGGAGTTTTGACCAAGTACTTTTTGAAAATGGCTATGCACACTTAAGCATGATCTTCTGCTGTGCTTGTGTTTATGAAACTTGTAGAAATTGGTAAGATGTGACTGAAGCAAATTTCTTGTGATCTTGGGGAATGAGGAGGACATAGGCTCCAACCTTTCCTTAATATATGACTGGCAGCATAAAAAGCCACAGGCTCCTCTAGTATGATAGAGGACCATGAGCTACATGAATCACAATGGACACTGCATAGAAAAGGCTTTCAGTCATTTAAGTTAGAACCACTTTGTGCAACAGAACATTGTTAATGATCTACATTATGTGGTATACTTAAATACTGATGTCCAAGTGGATTGTTTTCAATGGGTCCGTACAAATTGGTCTTCCCAAATGCACTAACACAATTACTACTGAATGTATTCAGTGCTTCCTGTCTCACAGCTTTGTTGTGATTTTGAGGGCATCCAGTCAACCTCAGGTGCTGTGCAGATGGCAAAGCCAAGCTAATACAGAAAAACAAGAAACAAGTGAATACTTAATATTGAGGAATGCATGATGTGAATCACAAGTAGTTGACAGCGTTGCATACAGGAAGCCCAGCCAGATGGCTGTATATTAAACCATATATCTCCTTGAGAGAATTAAGTAAAGGTGACTTGTTCACATTTTCTGTAAACCTGCTGTATATCACATAAGGGTAGAAAGAAAAAGGAACCATGTGCCTGATTTGTTGGCAGCATTTGTGCAAGATTGGCAGATACTTAGTTACCATATTTTTCCATAGGTATTTAAATTCACACCTTTTGAGGTCTTAGTTTGAAAAGATCGGGGAGGAGTATTACATGCTGATGTGTAGCACAGCATGTGCACAGTAGAAGCAAAACCAAATTATGTCTCATTTACATATCAAAGACAAAACATTTTCCTGAAAATTGGATATGTAGTCAGAATACTGTTTTTTGTAAAAAGGAAACATTGAATACTGAGCTTTGGAGTACTAAGCAGATGTGAGCTCTGTGGAAAGAATTCTTTTTCCCTTTCTTTAGCTTGCTGAAAGTGGCTTCTGTACAGGCCATGAACCAGACTCCATGGAATTCAGTTCACTAGGAGGATGGGTAGCAACACGAGCATCAGGCATGAAAAAAAACATCTATGGAAACATTGAAGATCTGGTAAGTAGTTCTAATACTTTGTCTAATTATTCTATCTGTAACATTTTATAATGGCTCACAATGACAGGGAAAAAGAGAATTGTGATGCTCTTAAGTGATACTGTTTTGGCTTCAAACCTTGACCGACATGCTTGCTTTCTTGCTTTTAGTATTAGTACTAATAATCCTTTTTACTGATCTAAAAGTCAGTTTCATTTAGGTACTCACTGACTAGGTTAAGGATATTTTTTTTTTTTAATTTTTTTTTTAAATTCTAACTTGAATCTGGTGCTGCCTTCTGACTGGATTAATAGAGCATCCAAAACACTGTAATAGTCTTGTCAAACTTTTTAGGGTAATTCAAAAAATTCCATGCCTCTTATCTGTACCTGAAATTTTATAGTTGGATCCTCTGACAGCAGGCTAGCTCTTTCCACCTTCCTATCTCCTCCTATGCTAGTAGTTTGTTTTTTTCAAATCAGTAGGCTGATATGCTTGACCATGTGGATACACAATGGTGAAGTCTAATGCCACCACATGGTCTGTAGGAACCCTCAGGAAGGAAGCAATGGACTGGAAGTGGCAGTGTTCTATTCCTGAATCCGTTTTAAGCTTTAAAATGGTTCACCTTTGTATTAATCCAGGTAAATTCTTTTTTACAGCATACTTTTTGATTTAAAAATCTTATCTTTTCTGTTGCAACAGATATATTGAGAATATTGCAGTTAAATCATCACTATTCAGATTTGGCCTTTGTGCTTTAAATTTGCCATTTTCTATCATAGTTTGTACAGTAAACCTTTCACATGTGTAGGGTTTTTTTTTCCCTTCATTCCTGCAGCACACTAATTTATCCATATCACCTCAGGCTTTAAATCAGCTCATAAACATGTTTGTTCTGTGCACAAATGTGGTGTGTTACTATCAGCGACTGATCTTGGCAGGAATGACACAGTTGTTTTATCCTGTAGGACTGGCTGAACTAAAACTTAGTGTCATCTGCCCCTTACTGCCTGAAGTGTTACTGAATGGCATGCTATATAAAGCTGCCTAAAATCCATTTTGTTGGGGAATCAACAGTTCATAAAATGCATATAATGGAATTCTTGAACAACTTGGAGCAGGATGAAAATTTTAAAGCCATTAGTTGAAATTCAGTAGTTCTGCTTCATTTTAAAGACTTGAATTCAGGAAGAAAAAAAGCAACCAACCAATAAACAAAAAAACCACACACACAAAACTCAATAAACAACAAGTGAAACAAAACAAGGCCCCTGCCAAATTAAAAACCCCTCACCCTTCCTTGGTATGTAAGTGAATAAAGGATTTAAAAAATATATAGGTGCTCTGTATTGCATATTCATGAATAAAACTGGAGACAGTAATACTGAAAAATACTTAAAGAAAACAAGCTTGTAGCCTTAGATATATGTCAGTCTTATGGTAGATTTAATATTGGTAATGTGTTGTGCAAAGCTTACTCCTGTCTTTCCTCCTAATAGAAATATTTCTGTAGGAACCAATGACTGTTAGCTTTATCAAGTAGTAGTTCTAAAGCAAAATTTAGGTAAAATCTAAAGCCTCACTTTTCCTCTGACGTATTGTGTATGTTCTTGATGAAAATCCTTATATTTATAAAGTATTGGTTGCACTTTGGAACAAAATAATTCAAACCATTATTGCCTGTATGTAGCTAGCGTCTGATTCGATTTGGTACAGAACTGGAAGCAGTCTGTGTGGGCAAACCATGCTGTGTTAGACATAATTGTCAGTACCAGTCCTCAGGTTATCTTGACAGTTCTTCAGGATGCCTAAAGAATGTAAAAAAACTCTGCAAAGCTGAACTGTGTTAAACTTAATACACATTTTGTAGAAAATAATCATGCCAAGAAAACTGTGCTTAATGCTAGTATTTATAGTTGTTGCATATTGTCTAAACAGGTGATTCATATAAAAATGGTAACTCCTAGAGGAATAGTAGAAAAAAACTGTCAAGTACCTCGCATGTCAACAGGACCTGATATCCATCACTTCATTATGGGATCTGAAGGTATAAACAGCAATTTCATGTAACTGCATCTTAATTCAGCTTCTGTAGTGGCTTGAGGATTTGAGCACCTTCAGTGATGTAGCTTCAAGTGTGTTTATGGGTGGTGTTGTTCAGGCATGAATTTGTTGGGGTAATACATTGGACCTTAATTAGGCATCTAAAGCTAAGTGACTTTGAACAGTGTTTAAAACAGTTCTGTGGAGTTAGCTTGTAAATCATGACATTTGTTACTAGACTTGTAGGCTGTGTTGTAAGAATTCCCCACATAAATAGTCATGAATAAATCAGCTACTACTGCAGTAGAATTTTTGAGACTTGTGATTTGTGTTAACTTACAACATCCTGGTAAATGGTTAAGCTGGGTGTCTTGCAAGAAGTAGATACCACAATGCGTTACTCAGTTTTTCTGGTTTTCCTGAAGGAACTCTTGGAGTGGTTACTGAAGTTACAATAAAGATTCGCCCGGTTCCTGAATACCAGAAGTATGGCTCTGTGGTCTTCCCTAACTTTGAACGAGGAGTGGCCTGCTTAAGGGAAGTGGCAAAGCAGGTAAGGAAAATCTGGATGTTAACTTTGCTCAAGAACACAGATTCTAGCACAAAGGCTGTGCCTAATGCTCTGGTATTTCTGGCAACTGATAACAAAAGATTTGAGACATGAACTCTTGTGTATGGTCCGTGAGCCTTTTGCAGATCATGCAGTTGAGGACAGAGTGTTTTCTGAATTTGCTTGATATTAGGAGGCAGATTGTGAATGAGACTTGATGGCTGTTTTTCAGTAGGAGTTGTTTGCATATCTTGGAGCGCTCCAAGTTTGGCTTTCCACCTCCTTCAGTGGAGAGCTTTGTCCTCAGACTAGTTCAGGCTATGTAAAACGGACCAGTACTAAAAGGAATGAAGTCACAGTGTACAGGTAAAAGACAGCTGAATTATTGTGGTTATGAAGTGATGAAGGAACAAAAGTCATCCGATGGATGGATATGCCCTATATTTAGAAAACATTCCTGAAGCACAGCAACATTTAAGTGAGCTGGATATTTTGAAGTGGAATTGTTCTTACACTAGAGTATTTAAGTAGACCCTTCTGAAGAGTGGTCTTTTTCCCCCCCTCTTCTTTTTGGGGGGGGTCCCCCCCTCTTCTTTTTGGGGGGGGTCCCCCCCTCTTCTTTTTGGGGGGGGTCCCCCCCTCTTCTTTTTTCCAAATCCAAGTGATAGAGGTGTACTTCCCATATCCATGTGATTAGACCAAGATTACCCTGAAATTCAGACATTGGCAGTACATTTCAGAACAGCTAAACATGGCCATCACAGATTACACACTATAGGCATATGTATGACCAGAAGCTTGCTTAAGTGAAGATAGCTGCTCTTACTGGTTTTCAGACTTATATACAGTGCAGAATCTAGATTGGACCCAGATACAGATTTTAGGTGGAGTCTAATGGCAGAGCATTAGTGTCTGACTGGCATGAAGTTACTTTTCTTTGTAGCAGCCTGCCTGGTGCTAAGCTTTGTACTTGTGACCAAGATGATGTTAAGGCACCAGTGTTTTAGCTGTGCTGAACCTCCTCCCAAGTATGCTGGGGGCAGACAAGAGGCTGGAACAGAGTGCAGCTGGGATGGCTGATCCAAACTGACCAAAGGACTGTTCTGTATAACATAACATCATGATCAGAAGTGAAACTGGAGGGAGTTATCCAGGGGTTAGCATTGCTTTAGGACTAACTGGATATTTGTCAGCTGGTGGTAACTGATTGCTTTTTGTGTCACTTCTGGCGGTTTTGGTTTTGCTTGGGGTTTTTTGCCATTTTGCTTATTGTGCTGTCTTTATCCAAACCCATGGGTTTTCCCACTTTGACCCTTCCAATTTTCGCCCTAGTCCCACTGCAGGGGAGTGAGTGAACAGCTGTGTAGTACTTAGCTGCCTGCCAGAGTTAACTCATAACAGTTAGGCTTTTTCAATCTATCTGTAATGTATGTGTAACTTTGATTACATAGCAACATAAGGATAATACTCACATTGAGTATGGTATCTTTAGTGCATATGGCACTTTAGGAAAACATTTGGTATTTGAAGGACAAAAATCCTTGTACTGTTCTTGTGTTGACTTGAGGTTAAACTGAAAATTTTTGGTGTTGTTGCTAGGCTTACATAATAGATGTTGTTATTCCAATGAAAACAAGCTTACAGTTGCCTCTTTTCAATGACAGTGCTGGCCTTAGGTCTCTGGTATCAGTGTGCTTTCTTGTATGCTGTTTTTACATGAAAACTGAATTGTCACAAACTTCAGCAAAACTGTGCACAAATTTTTTTTTTTTTCTTCCCCCCCCCTTCTTTCTGCTCATTCCTCTTACTTTGCCCCCAAGAGATGTGCTCCTGCATCAATTCGCCTTGTTGACAATGCACAGTTTCAGTTTGGTAAGTATGTAGATCATCTTGTTTTCAAGGATTTCAGTTTTTCATAACTTAAATCTGGTTTACACCTAACTCTTTTGCTTTACACTAGACAAAGAAGGCAATGAACTTGAATATAGTGCCATAATGTGTACTTCCAGAAACAGAAGCCTGTCTTTTGTGTTTGGATAAAGAGCACTGACTACAACAGTCAGTAAGGAGCCATGCTCTGCATAGAGATGCACAAGACTTTTTTGGCTGCCTTTCCATTCTTGGCATATGGTCTGCTGGAGTTTGAAATTCTAGAGGCACTTCCTCTATTTTGCTGTAAATGAGCAGAGATTATAATTTTGTAATGTAGTGCTTGAAATATTTTCTTGCTGAGTGTACCAATGAGAAATCAGATATGCAAAAGAAATTTACTATAATGCAGGCACCCTACTTTGAAGGTAAGTTGATTGATTCCTTTAAATCTCATAGAAGTGTAACAAGTGGTGTACAGTTTCCTGAGAAGTAGCAGATTTTTTGGTAAATGTTCTGATGTGGCAATGATGATTTGGATGGGAGAGAGGCAGTGACCTACTTGTACAAAAGGTGCTGCTGTTTTTAAAAGAACCTCAGATGCAGTAAATGCCCTAACTGGGCAAACTAATAGAACTGAGCTGTAGGCTTTAAGTATATATAGTCAATGAACCTACTACAAGGTTGCTGAATACAAAGATTTTTGTGAAATTTCTACTAGTTCAAATTACTAAAGATAATGTCAGACATGTAGAGCAACCTTTTTTAGCAATTCTTAGGGAAAGCTGTCATTTTAGGGCAAAAGATGTATTCTGACTCGAGGCACTCTTGAGGAGAACTGAAAATTCCACTACCCTAAAGCTAATAGTTTACAGAACTTTTGAAGGTCTTGCTGAGGCCTCAGTATTTTGTTTGTACTCAGAAGATGAAAAGACAAAGTGTGACAGATCCTGACACGTTCTATTTAAATACCACTTGAACGAGTCAGAATTTCTGAAGATTCTTCTGAACAGAAGGCTCAGTCATGAAGAATGATTTCAAGTGGCATTAATATGGTGATGCTGAGAAAGTTGAACTTTGTTTATCAAAACTAGTATTTGTAAGACCTGAAACAGGCTGCTCAGAGGTGGTGAGTCTCCTTCTCTGGAGACTCAAAATCCATCTGGATGCATTCCTGTGTGACCTGCCTTAGGAGATAATGCTTTGGCAGGGGGGTGGACTCAATCGCTGGAGGTCCCTTCCGACCTCTAACACTCTGATTCTGCGAAATCCCAAAAAGCCTTCCTGCTTACTTTGGTCAATCTTTAGTGTTATCCTGTTCCTATCAAATGTGTATGAAAGAGCAGATGGATTTTTCTTGTAATTAGAAGTTTGACCAAATACAAGCTTTAAACCCAATATTGAATAAATAAATCAACCTCAGATCAAAGTAGCAGTTTATACAGTGACCTGCAAAACTGTTTCAGGTGTCAATGCAGATTTTTTTTGGTAGTCGTAATTAAGTAAGCTTAAATCCAATAGTTTTTACAAATTGTGGTCATCTGCTGCACTTTTGTGTACTTAAATATACTTAGAGGTGTACTCCTTGAGGTTTGTTTGTATCTGCAGAGAGTCTGTCTTTACTGAAGAGGGAAGGAGAGCAATCAAGTGCTGCTTTATTCAGGAGGAAATACTTAGGAGTATTTTAGAAAAAAGTATCATGTAAATGGTGCGTAACTTTTTTTATGAATTGGGATCACAGCATGTAGGCCAGATGCAAGACCATTGCAGTGAAGCAATAATGGGAGTTCAAGAAGTTGCTTGTGACTGAAAACAATGGAACAACAGTAAAAGACTTCTGTCTCAATTAAACCTAGTCCTGAGGCAGAGAGGTTAATTTAACAGACTCCAAGACACCATTTATGTATCCTGGTAATTTTGGTTCCCTGTATGTGATTAAAGAAGCAATTACTAACTTTATGTAGAAAATTTTGTGCAATGGTGACATAACCATTAAGGAAAAAGAGTGCTTCACTCCATTTTTGGCTATTGGTTTCAGTGGTTTTGGCATAACTTTAAAAAAGTCACTGATTTTGCTTAGTTTTATAGTGTAAAAACTAATGAAGTGCTCTTAATTTTCCATGTGCCATACACTTGTGAAGATGTAAATTAGGGCAGCCTTAATTAAAGTGTCAAGTGAAATAATGGTGTACAGTTGCATATATGCCTCTTAAAAAAACTTAATAAAATCTTTCCCCTAAATAATCTTTTAAATGAAAAGAGAGAACTCTTTTTAGGATAATCAGAGTGCTCCAAGTGATTCTTGCAGCTTTGACTACCAAGCTATATTTTTATTTGCCCACTGAAGTAGCAATTTTAAGCGCACCGTTTGCCTTAACACACTTTTTTCCACTTTTTGCCAAAGGTCATGCCCTTAAACCACAAGTTGCTTCCATTTTTACATCGTTTTTGGATGGACTGAAAAAATTCTACATCACAAAGGTAACTTTGGGGGTTTAATACTGTTGCAATCTTTGCATGCTATTCACAAAATTCAAGATTTAATTTTTTTTTTCCCCATATATTATTTCTAATGCAGCTAGATTTGTGTAACAGATCCTACATTGTAGTATCAGTTAACCTGAGATTCTCAAGGTAGTTTAATCCAAAATGAGATTATCTGTTTGAGGATTTATTCTGAGACCTGTTCTCACTGGTCATATTTGTTGATTTAATATCTCTTGTCTAATTGTGAGAAAGTGACAAAGCAAGACTGGAACCAGTTGATTTAGCTTGCAAACCACTGATCATCAGTTAGTATGGGACTAGCTGACTGATAGATGAGTGCTCTAGATACTGTTTTTTCACTAGTTCCCACTGTAGACAGAGGCATTGGAGGAACTTAGAGAACTGCAAGATGTTACCTGACATTACAACTAAAAGATGGCAGAATAGGTAAAAAGTTTCATAATAGATGAAATACAAGTGGTTCTAGAACAAGAGACTATTAATAGCATCTTAATTCTTGTCCTTGGAGTTTATCACTGTAGCAGCTATATATATGTACATACACACACACATATATACATTTTGGGGATTTTTTATTTTTTGTTAGCTAGGCTTTGGTGTTGTCCCTAATTCCACTGGGATATGCTCACTGCCACAAGTTTAGAAGTTATTTTCTTTACATAAAGCTTTTCTGTGGCACGCTGCTGATACAACTATTTTGAGAACAATGACATTTTTGGTTGTGATAGTAATTTTCCAACTTTAATAGAGAAATAGTTGATAGAATACAAATGTCTTGAATGCTTTGACAAGTGGGAAGACTTTTCTTACTTTACCATATGTAGACAGCTGTTATGTCTATCTTCCTTTTTAACAGGAGAAAAAAGGTGACAGATAATCTAATTTCATTGGGTTTGTGAATGCTTGTCCTGTCAAGGAAAAACTTGACTGTTTGGGGAGTAAAATTTTGAGTTATGTTTATTTTCCTAATCTTCCCTGTTAGTTGCAACAATACTTACTAACCAGACCACATATATTTGAGAAGTGAAAACTTCTACCGCATAGGCTATGACATAACGCAAAGCTTTTTCGTTGCAGTTTAAAGGATTTGATCCCAACATACTGTGCGTAGCTACCTTGCTCTTTGAGGGTGACAGAGAGAAGGTTCTTCAGCACGAAAAGCAAGTCTATGATATTGCCACCAAGTTTGGGTATGCTTTTCAAAGAACTTTGTCATGTGAAGCTGGGAGTTAACTATCCAGGGAAAAAATAGGATTACCGTATTTTTATAATGATTACTGTATGGATATGTTCTCAGTTTACTAATAAGAAATGGCAATAATCAATTAGCTATTGAATATTCCCTTGAATAAATACAGTTTGTGCTAACTAATCGTTTTGGGGAGCTTTACTGAAAAACTTCAGCTCTTTGTATTGCAGAAAAGTAAGTGTTTGACTAAATGTAGGACTGATGTTATTAATGGAAACTAGCCCTTGTAATTGGTTATAGGCATGGAAGCTGCTTGTTTTGTAATACTAGACACAATTTGAATTACAGAAAGGGAAGACAAAATCATAATGGTCATATTAAATCTTTGCAGAATTTTATGTGAGCATATCATGAATATGAGAAGCTTGTTTTAAAAGTATTTGTATTTAGTTAAAGGAATGCAGTGAATTTCTGTCCCATGCATGTTTTTTGTTCTTACAAAGAAATAAAACATTCATTAAAGTGGCAGGCTGAGTAATGATCAGGTAGTTCATGTCCTTCTGCTTTCATCACATGTGATTTGAAACCATTAAGCGTGATTTGTCAAGAATACACCTTTCTTTTTAAGAAAGTTATTGCTAGTATTAGTCTTAATTACTCAAATATACATAAGTATTGTTTTATCTGTTTCAGGGCTATTTGTTCTGAAATTTGTTTTCACTGTGCTTAAAAGAGCTTATAAAAGTAAATTTCGTGTGAACAGCTTTCTAACATACAATAATAAGGATAATACCACTTTTGATCTTAGAGTGTTTTGGTTATTGTCTGTTAGAAGATGGTCCTGTCCGTGCTGCTTAGTTAATGCTGTCAGTTATCCTGGTCTAAAATGCTAAACCACTTAATGGTCAAAAACACATTAATGCTATCCTTCAGGATGTCCATTTAATGCTTTTGGAATCTTAAGTCAGTCTTGTTTGCATGACTTGAGAGCACCTCTAAGTGCACAGCCAGGCTCAGAAATGTAGTTACACATGTTGTTACAAATTAACATTAAGTAAGTACTATGTCTAGCTCTATTTCCCTTGCTTTTCTGTGGTGTTTGAAGACTGTTTTAAGATTGCATCAAATGCTTTATTATTGTTCATCTCTCTTCAGATTATGGAATGAAAAGAGAAATGCAGAAATGTTAAAGGTCTTGTCTAAAGTAACTTCTCATTTTTAGTGAAGAGACCCTACTATTTGCAACTGTGTTAATGCAGATTGAAGACAGCTAAACTCATACATATGTTTGACAGCCAAAGTATTTTTCTAATTATTTTTGGAAATTTGTGACTACTTTGGAAAATAATAATTAAATTCTTTTTAATTGCAGTGGCTTGGCAGCAGGAGAAGATAATGGACAGAGGGGATATATGCTGACATTTGTCATCGCGTACCTTCGAGTAGGTCACCTTTTTGTCTACCTACTAAAACTTCCATTAATTAGTATAACAAAACAGATGTCTTTCTGAAGAGCTTTCTCTGAAATCTAAATGCAACTTGTTTTGAATATCTCAGACTTCACAGAGAGGTTATATCTCTGCAGAAATGGAAGATTTAAATTTATGTGGAATATAACTGGAGGCTGGGAGAGTACTAGAAGGGCTCATGTGCTCACTCAGCTCTTATTCTTGGACACCTGCTTATGACTGTGATTTGAATCAGAATTCCAAAATGAATATACCTTTAGTCTGAACTCCTGCAGCTGTTCTTAAGAATTTTAGCCTGTTTAAAAGATTTTTTTTTTCTTAAATTTTTTTTTTCCAGAATAGTATGTACATCTTGTGTGCTAGATCTTATTTGGCTTTTGGCTTTTTGTGATAAGTCAAGGACAAATTCCTGAATTTCCCTTTATTTCAGCAAGTTATATGTAAAGGGGCACATTATTTGCTTTTGTTCTAACTAGATAGGAATTATATTCCAAATAAGTATTTCTATTAGGCATTATATTGATTAACACAGTGGAGCTCTGTGCTTGATGCTCCACTGATGCAAATATTTGATTAGTGCAGGCATCCTGACAGTCTGACAAGTTGTCTCACTATAGCAGTGACATCTAAATCTTTGGCATGTGCCTTTGAAGAGCTACCCCTGTTTCTGTAATTAGTAATATCTCACCGTATGTATGGTTTTTGTTAAGTAGACTTTCTGGTTTTCTCATACAAACTGATTAAAGTTGTTCAACTATTAACTGTGGTGTAGCATAGACTGGAATCCCAGATGTTGATGCTGATTATTAGTGATAATTTCCTTTCTCTATTTATTAGGACCTGGGTCTGGATTACTATGTAATAGGAGAATCATTTGAGACATCTGTTCCTTGGGACAGGTAAACTGTTACTATTTTTTAGAATTCCTTAAAACTTGTACTTTATTTCATTCAAATTATTCCTAACTTATGTTTGCTCATGGGGTAACTGAATTTAAACAGTGTATTGGAGGGTCCCTTATCTGCCTTAAGTCTTGCACCTGTTTTCTTGCTAAATTTGCTAGCAAATTACATATTGGGGTTTTGCAAATGCAATATATACAAAAATTCATTAATAGTTCTACTTCGGTGAGCTTTCTTACAGCAAATTCAGGACATGAAATTGTCCAGTTTAGGAAGGTAGGTAGTGGTGACAGTATTGTGTGATGAGCAGCCATATGTGGGATCAGCAATGTATTTCAAAAAGAGAGTTTTATAGTAAGGGTCAGTTTTTCTTTCCCTAGTAATTCAGGAAAATTAAAGCAAAAAAGATAACTTTGCACAGAGATCTTTTTCTGAAGCTTATTTTATGTTAGCTATGTTAGGGAGAGACTTGGATACAACATATCTTAATATATGAAATCACTTTGGATGCTTCTGTCCATTTGGTAAGCCAGGAGCCTCTTAAGCAGGATCTAAAGTGATTTGAGTCAAAGCTTTAGAGTATTTATTGCGAAGTGGGAGTGTGCAAATTGTGGCAACTTATACTGGTAAGCCTGTATCCTTGCTGTTGTATTTAGTGGTAGTGGAAAGCTTCAGCCTCAGCTTTGAAAATTGTGATACTGTCTTAAATAGGTAGCAGAAATTTGTGGAAAACTTTAAAGCAAAATTGCTTGTTATTTTACTTCAGCTTTATATACTGAAGTATGCTAACTGCTTAGTCACCAGTATGCTTTTCCACTCCCTCATTTCATGAGAGAATGCATTTTTATCTACGTTTAACAAAATGTTTTCAGTTATCCTTACCAAAACAAATGCTTTCAGAATGTTGGCTTGACAGTTGGATTTGACAATCTTAAAGGTCTTTTTAAAATGAAGCGATTTTATGATTCTAAAACATTTTTCTACTTTGACTTACAAGAGCTATGTAACTTTCCATAAGATACCTTGTTCCTGACAGATTGAAGATACTTGAATAAAATATTTAGCTCTACTTGCTTAATCGTTATGGATAAATTTCTCCCATAAATTACTTCTGAGAGTATGCAAAGTGCTTTCAAATCTGTGTAGATATTTTTAGTCTGAATTGTACAGCATAGCACTGCAGCCCTTCTTGGGAGAACATATAACTGAACAAATAGTCTTCTGAAAAACAGCGATTGCATTCAATTATTGGGTTGCATCTAGGTCTGCCCTAGAAAAAGGCTAAACAAGTGTAACTAGTAACAAGCTTTAACGGCTCATTGCTATATTAGAACTATAACATTTCAAGCTGGCAAACTAGCACACAGCTGGAGTACCTCTAGTTTTGGCATTGCAACATACCAATGATATGGTATTAGCATAGCATACAACACCTTGGAGGTCTCAAGCTTTTCTACTGTGAGGTACTTTGCCAAAAATTTAGGCGGTTTTGCTGAGAAAGAAGTGAAGACATACTGGAATAGGCAACCTACGTTTTCTGTTGAACACTTTTGACTCATTCCTTATGGAAAAGAGCTTTCATTACACACTGCTTTGGAGTAAACTTGCGGTTACATTTAGAGAGGATATATTTGGTAAGAGACTAACCTCCTTGTGTTCTAACTGGTCCTCAGAGATTAGAGGGATTGGGGGCGCTGGGTTTACCTCTTAATAGCTGCACCAACACGATGTGCTAGAGACCTGAAATCAGGCGCATAAACAGCCTGTCAGCTGTAGGACCGACTGCACTCAGGAGAAGCAGTTGGGGACATAAATAGTGCAGCTTGTTTATATGAAACATAGCCAGATGCTTTTAAGACTGTTGGTAAATACACTATACTATAGAATTAACTCTATAGCTCCAAAATACAATTGTAGTCACTCACTCAGTTTCCCAGGGAAGCACTCAGCATAGCTTAGGTTGCAAATACTACCTTTTGGGGTGGGATGAGGGTGTGAGGGGGACAAACCTGTTGATCTGTCCCTGCCTTTTGGTGGTCAACTCTTGATACCTTCCAATGAGATATGAAATTGGGGCAATATTTATACTTCATTATCTACTATTGTGCAGAGTGTGTGGGCGGGTGAGACTATGGTCAACCAGTTTTTCCTTTATCAGTTGCACAAAACATTTTCGGTTTTGGTGTAATGTCTCCGGTCAGCAGTGCCATGGGTGACAAGTAAAAGGATGCAATAGTGGGCCTTCACCCTGCCCTTCCCATTCTTCCCAGTGCCATGGCAGCACAGATCTCCACCCAGCCACTTTGCTTGTTCTAGTCTCCATGTGTTTATCAGCAACAGTGATCTTGGTAATTTTCTACTATTTTATGCTTCCAACACCTGCTATTTGGGAGAAGTACAGAAAAGCAATTCTAGTGTTGAATAGGAGTATACTTTTTGAACAGAATACAAGCTAGTTAAAACTGATTCTCAAAGGTCATCTTCTGTTTTATTGGGCCATACTTTAAAAAAAAAAAAAAAGCTGTAGTTTTTTTTTAGTGTGTTGCATAAAATCATATAGTAAGATTTTACATTTTTAGTAAAGTACATTTAGTGTTTTGTTTTCTTTTACAGAGTTTTGGACCTTTGTAGAAATGTAAAGGAAAGGATAGTAAGAGAATGCAAAGAAAAGGGTGTTCAGTTTGCTCCTCTTTCAACCTGCAGGTAAGACAGACAACGTAAAAACACTTTTTTACTCTTTTCTTAGTAAGAGAACTAGTGAAGAGGTAATTAAACTTGTAGGTAAAATGCATCTTACTGATGGTGCTAATCTTGAACTTCCTCTTTAACTTGGGATTAGTCTTGACACTTTTGCTTGTATATATGATAATCAAGTGTAACAACTTAAAAGCTTTAACTCTTAAAGTCATAGCATTGTTACTTATGAAATATGAGGAAAAAGGACAGAAAACTGATTTGTGTAATGCAGCATAGTGGCTGGCTTAGTACCATAAGGCTTTGTTTGTAATACAGTTCTCTTCAACAGGGTGACACAGACATATGATGCAGGTGCATGTGTCTACTTCTACTTTGCCTTTAACTACAGAGGAATTAGTGATCCTATTCATGTCTATGAACAAATTGAGGTAATGTATATAAAAACAGTAGTTATGGGGAAGAAGCTGATGTCCTATAATACATGCTGAACCCATGCTAACTGAATTTTGCAGGAAAGATATCAAAAGTCTACTTGTAAAGCTTTTTTATTAGCAGCTAGGGAAAGAGGTACACACTAATGTAGCACACCAGGTAAAGGAAAGACTAACAGGTGACTGTTTTAGACATCAGTAAATGAATACTTCTGACTAAAGCACAGGAAAGATTGTTCTTGGATGCCAGAAACTATCAACCACAAAACCTAAATCCATGGGAAGCAGTATTTCCTTAGTTCTATTAGTAGCTTTACAAAACTACTTTTCATTTAATTAGTCTTTAAAATATGTGGTAAAACTATCGAGATCATATTTTGTTAATAGTGCTTTATGTAGAGTATAATGAATGTGAAGATCTCTTTCTCAAGCTGTTCCAGAGAATTAACTGTTGTGTCTATTTCTCTTTAGGCCTACGTAAGCACTAGTCTAGGTCTGCTGTTTCTTACACAAAAATCCAGATTTTGTTTTCTGCCACAAAAGTCACTCATTAAAGTCAGTTCTAAAATGCCTCATTTTCTTGACCAGAACCTTGGAGATCTGAATCTAAACTCTGGTCTGAATATGGATTTTTAACAACTCTGGGGATCCTGTTTTCCAGCTTCTTTGTTCCTACTTCCTTTTTCAGTAGACACTTCACCATATTCCAGATGAGCATCCCAACCACTAGAGTAGTTTTTGCAAGGGGAAATGATCCAGAATATTCCATTCTGAGATAATGGGTTTCTTAGATGCTATTTGAAATGTCTTGGCAGACTTGAACTGAAATGTTTGCCTGTGTTGTGCACCCTAATTACTTCTGAAACTTAATACGCCTGTGTACATGAGTATGGAAGCAAGGATTTAATTAAAGTTGTGCATTTGCCATCAACTAAACACTTTCTTTCCAATTAGAGGGCTGCTAGAGAAGAAATACTTGCGAATGGAGGAAGTCTGTCACATCACCATGGAGGTAATGTTCTCAGTCTACTGTTAATCTCTTTGATACCGGGAAATACTCATATGTAGATAAAGTAGTTTGTGATAGAAATTTGAAAAATATTTCACAGGCATTACTGGGAGGGGATGTATGGATCTCCTATCATTCTTTCTAGAAACTTTCACCCATTTGTCAGGCTTTCAGGGGAACTGTCCCTGAATCTGGTTTGCTTGATGTCAAGTCACACACTATCACAGAATTAAATAGGTTGGAAAAGACCTCTAAGATTGAGTCCAAGCTATCACCTAACCCTTCTAATTAACTAAACCATTGCACTGATATGGTGTATTTATGAGCACTGGTTTAAAATCTTTGATACGAAGTGTACTGGCTGGCTGAGAACCTGAAAATGCAGTTGATTAATTTGTCTTAAGCAACTTCTACTGAAACTTGTGCAGAGATGTGTTCGGTTACAAAAACCTCAGCAGTTTGGCAGCATTCACCAGAACGCTTATTGAAAGCATCTGTGTAAAATTGAGAGACTTTAAACTGGACTGTGTTGCAATGTACCATTTGTTGCATAATTTTTAACAGTATTGATATTGCTGGCTAGCTGTCTGCTAACTTCTTAATTCTTCATTTTCCTGTTTTGACATTTAGAGATTGCTTGTCCTGAGTTACTAACCTATTTGCAAGCTATTTTGTGCTTTAATATTAAGTAACAGTGTCGTATGTGATACTTCTGATGCTTCCCATATGCTTTTCCCAGACATTCTGCCCCATTTGATTGGGTGTGTCCTATATAATCTCAGATTCCAGGAAGACTTGTTGTGAAGTGTTTGATTTGTGCATCTAGCTTCTTGAAACTGGCTAACCTAAGGCACTTTTTCTCTCTGCTCTCTTGGAGCGTTGTCTGATCACAGAAGTAAGAGCAAAGAGGAAGTCTGGTAATTTAGATAAAAATTTTGTAATCTAAGAAAGCTCTCTATGGGGAAAACTGAAGGGCAGAGGCTGCATTTTAAAACAATTTTGTGGCTTCCTGGACTTGAAGCTTTTAACTAGGACTGTTTTCAAGTATTTAACTTTGCGATGGAAACTGAAATGAAATCTGCTTTAGCAGTATAAGGATATTGGAAGCTGAGTGAAAATGGCTTCAACAATTCTTGTTTGATATACTCTTATAGTCATCTGATTAAATATTTCATGTGGTGGTATAGTGAACTGGTTTATTCTTGCCCATAGGATGAGGAATCACCCCCTTGATGTACTATACTGTTGTACTCTCCCCTGCTGTGGCAGCTGTATTTTACTGTGACTAGCATTTCATCCATTAACTTGCATGCAGCTGGAGCTTGTCACATGTTTGGATGTATTTGTTTTCACCATATGAAACCTTGCTTACAGCATATGTTGAACAAGGAAAAAAAAATGTTACTTAGCATTTTCAAGTCCTTGCACATCTGAACTTTCAGACTCCACAGATAATGGAAAACTTGGTTTCTCTTAGACTTCTCATGCTCCTGTTCTATGTGTGGTGTCCTCTTATAAATATTTCTGCTTTGAGTGTTTTTGTGTGACAGTTTGTGTAAGATATTAAAGATTTTTTAGATTTTTTTTTTTCTTACTAGATATGCTTACTAGATGTGCTGCTGAGAATTAGCCTAATATATCGGTTTTATTTTCTGACCTTCAGGCCTGGTGACACTTAGCACAGCTAAGGCTGGTCTATTGTGTGGGGCTAAAGAAAATACTAGTGTGATTTCTTTTAGTATTTGTCTTGTAATTGTGATTAATTACAGTTGTTTTCACTATCTGGAAACAGGCTGGTTTGTCTGCCCACAATCACACTGTGATAAATGGAGCTATTTTAACTCTGTTTGTGTGCATCAAAGAAAACAGATGTAGTCTGAGACTTGAGGCTATAGGAACTACAAAGCTTACTTAAGTCAATTTCATATACTCCTTGAGTGAGAAGTGGTCATATATGACAGTTTGAGGTACTTAAAGCTCTAAATTTACATCTGAGGGAGTGTGTACTGCAGGTAGGCACATAGCTGCAATCTACAGGGAGAACTGAAATCATGGCATTTTTAATTACGTAAAGAGTAACTTCAGGCATACCTGACTTCGGTTTGTATGTTAATCTTGGTATCTTTTCTCTCCTGCCCTCCCTCCAGTATAATGAACAATAGCCTGAATTTTAGGCAAGACTCACTAAAGGTAGCAATATTGTGAGAAGATTCCTCTTGATGACTTTTGAGATTTTAAAGTTGTAACACACATAACTTTTATGGGTTAAAAGGATTACATTGAAGATCAGGCTTTGCAATATGTAAGAACAGAAACAAAGAAATAGCAGAAACACATTGACACCAGCCTTCAATAGCAAATATCTCATGGACACAAGAAGCTGTAGCAAAGGCAGACATACATGTCTTTGTAATGAATGTATATATTCAATGTAACAGTGACCTGTATTTTGGAGTAAAATATCTGGATTTTTTGTTTTATGAATCTGGATATAATTTCTACAGAACTGCAATTCAATTACTCTGTCCTTTTAACCAAGTTGTCTTTTTTTTTTTTTTAAAGTCTTTCTCACTCCTGACTTTCAAATACTTAAGTCTAATTAGTAAGTGTCAGGAATGGCTTTCCTACTTTAATGTTAGTATTTAATTCTTGGTAATTTTTTTTTATTATGTAATGAATATAATTTACATTTAGAAAGAATCTGAGGTGCATGTTTCTGTAAAAGTACGCCATTCTCTAGTGCATCAGAAATTAATTCTTATAGAGGAGGTTATCAGGTTTTTTTGTAATCCTGGCAGTTTGGGCTAAATGTGGTAGGTCTGTTTCTCATTCAGGTTGTGAACTGCTGTGAAAAGCTGATCGTGGCTTTGAAGTTTTTAATATGTGACTTTAATACCTTATGCCTTCTTTGACCCTTTTAACTAATGCTGTCATACAATCTGTGATTTAGTAAGGGTTTTGAAAAGTATTCGGGAATTGTATATCCTAGTTGTAGCATTCCTTGTCTTCATTTCCTATATGAGGTTATACAGTTCTGATTACAGTTTTTACCTTGCCTTATGTCCTAAACTTGTAAGGGGACAGTACACATCTTTGAACACAGCTTTGACCCTTCCGGTTTTCTGGTCACAAAGTATCTTGAGAGTCAAGTAAGCAAGGATTGCTGGAGCCACAGTTAGCTTCTAGAAACTTCAGTATTTAAAATGCAACACTAGGAATGGCTATTCTTTGTAAATACAAGTTTAAGTTTAGATAAATTATTTTTTTCTGATCATTTAGGGCAAACCCCAAACCCACCAGCCTGGTGTGTCATACCTTGCATCCTTTAATTCCTGTTTCATAAAATACATACTGGTTTAGTATGCCTAAAATAATGTGCTGATGAAGTATCAGTGGGTACAATTAGTGTATAAATAGAACAGTAACCTCTCTGGGGTACAGCATCAAAGGGAGCAGGATAGATTACAATAGATTACGATAGATCACGATTAGATTCCTTAGATTACTTAAGGAAACAATTATCCTCTTGTGGATTTAAGGAAATTACCCCCATTTATCAACTTAATATAATAGAACTAATTTTTCTCCACTTGATAGACATATTGACTAGAATAAAAGTAACTGAGTAGCCCAGGCACCATGCATTTAGATGTGGTATCAATTTCCTGGCAGTTTATGGAGGAAAACGAAAGACTCCTAACTCTAAAAGCGTAAACCAAACCCAAAAGCAACCCCCAAATAAAACTCCAAAGCAAATGCTCCTCCCAGCAGACCCAGAAAAACTCCACACCTTACTTGCATTCAGTTGCACATCTGACACTGCAATTTGCTGCAATTCTTGGACATCAGTAAGAGGTTGTGGCTTAGGCTATACAGTGCAGTAATTAACCCACACAAACTAGAAAATCTGGAATTATAAAATTCTCTTATGGAGGGGAGTTAAACACATTCTTGTCTCTTCTACACAGGAAAAGTAGCTTCTTACCATTCTGTTAAGTACTGAAGACTGGTCATATTTTCAGCTTAAATTGAAAGCTTGCTCTACTGATTGAAGGAGTTTAAACTCTGACATGTATCAGGCACAGAGTAACCTTATGTGAAATAATAATGCAGTTGTATTTTCCTCCTTGATCTGTATTCTACTAAGAATATTCACCTGCAGTGCCTTTTCCACAAAATAAATACAATGGACTTTCTGAACTTGAAAGTACGTCTGTGCAAGATGTTACGGTGATATGTAGTACTGTGTAGTAGACTGTAGTACACTGGTCAAATATACTCCAACATCACCACAGTATCAGATTCACACATTTCTCAGTTCTCTCTGTAAGAGCAGTAACAAATTAACTGGTTTCTAAGACCATAGAGATGCTTTTCATAGGAACAACCAACTTTAAGAAGTCCATGCAACACCAGGAAGAGCCCTATCCTGTTACTGCTGCTTCTGCAAAACTATTGCTCTGCAATAACTTCTTCTAAGTTTTAAGAGCCAAAGCAGAGGAAGTCTAGAGCCATGTGCAGTGCCACTAAAGCCTGTTTCTGTTGGGACCACACACTGCTATAAATCTGTTCTGCATGGATGTAGTTATTCCTGGGATCTGTCAGCTACCTTAAAACTTTCTGTACAAGACATCATGTGTGCCCAAGTAGTTAATTTTCCAAGAGTGAGAAAACCAGATGCTGCCTGCTATTTGATAGCTCCACATTTGATAGCAGACATATCTTTTTGCAGCCATCTAGGTACATTTTAAAAGCTGAATAAGGGTAGTCTTTGTGAGCCAGGACAGTTGTTTGTGGCCAGGATGCGTATGCTGTCCGTCTAATGCACTTCTCTTTGAAAACTATGCTCAGGGGAAGCTTGGCACTTCTAGCACAGAGTATAATGTTAGTCCATGTTTGCTTAGCTGTGTTTTTTTCAAAGGGTGGGTTCTACAATACAATGTGGAGTATGGTTGCACTTCACCAAAGTGTATTTTATTCCCTGACAAATTGAAAAGACACTGGAAGAATGAATGCTTTTCTAATGAAACCAGTTAAGGGCTGGACGATACTGTATCAGAACTGGGAAAAAGTTACTTACCTAACTCATTTTATTCTTTCATACATGGACTGATATTAAAACTGATATTGGTCTGTTTGTGAGACTTGCTGCTGAATCAGCCTCTTGGCTTTCAGAAGTACTTTCAGTTAAGTACACTGTCATGCTAGAGTGTTTTTTGACAAAAAGACTAGACTACAAGGTTCAAGCAGTTTATTTGACCAGTGTTACAGGTTTAACTGCAAGCAAATGATTAATTTGGAACTTCTCTTACACATCTAATTTGCCAATATTGGAGATTTTCATTGATGTAATGAAAGAATGCACTGTTACAACTTAAAAGCACATGAAATATGTCTTAGTTTATCACCCACAGTTACGAGCTTTGAGCTATGTTTCCTTACCTCTCTCCAAGTAAGGGCTATCAGTCCCAGAAAAATAACTGTGGCCTGATGTAGTGGTTCTGGGCGTCACTTGCCCCCCCCGCCCAGTGAATTCACCCAGACTAGACTCAGCTGGCTGGAAGACTTAGCACAATATATAAGCATATATTTACAATATATTACAATTATTTACAACTATATACAGTTATATACAAGTCAAAAGTAATGCAGAAACAGAATCCCCCTCCCAGCAGCCAGAGTGCCCAGGAGGGGCTCCCAACCATCCTTCCACCTTCTTTCCACCCCCTCCCACTCTCTCCCTTATCTCAGGATCCCTCTCATGTGCAAAGTGAGTTGGAAGAAGTCAACAAGGGGAGGTTAAGAAGCAGAATGGATACTTGGAAAGTGTGCAGGGTGAGGCAGAAGGGTTAATGCAGCAGAGGCCAGGCAGAGACTGTCTTACGTATGTTTGTGTCCGGCTCAGCAGAACGAATGGGTAATATAGACATCACCTTATTTTCCTTTTTCACAGCCAATGATATAATTTCTCTCATTGAAATATTCAAATTAGCCTCAAACCAGCACACCCGATCAAGGGACAAGGGTTTCCCTATACATTACTCCCAGTCCCTCACCCAAATTTATTCTGATTTACATGAATGTGGGCAAGACTATGCCTGAGTAAATTATGCTGTCTGGGTACACAAGGTTGTTTGCTGAAACAGATGCTGAAACCCTCTGGCTTCTCTTTATCTTAGTTTCTCAAGCAACAGGGTAGTGGTTTGAATTGAGTCTGAAGGTGTATTATTTGCTGAGGTATTTCAAGGTTTGTCTCTGGATTTGGTTCTTAGGAAGAAGAAGCTTCAAGGAGGAAGGACTGCATTTGTTTGTGGTTGGGGCAACAAGGATTGTGCGTGTAATGATGTGTCAAATTTGGCTGTATAAGTAGTGACTCTTTAATTGATTGTATAATGCTGTGTTGATTTGAGAACCCTATTAATAATGTTAGGATGTACCATATAGGATCCAGGTGAACTTGATCTTATGCACTGTCTCATGCACTGTCTCATGTCAGTTCCAGATAAATGACAGGTGATTTTCTCTAGTCCATGGTAAGATCAGGCTTAACTTGATGTTTTATTGTTGAAGAAATTGACTTACGTGAGTCCAAAACTTTTTTGACTAGCCTTAGGGTGGAGTTAAGCAACTTTGCCACTTGGAATTATTTTTACATTTGTGGTAGCATCTTTTACTATTTTATCTGTTTCTCTTTTTTTTTTTTTTTTTTTTTTTTTTTTTTTGTAAATTCTCATCCATGAAGCTAATTGGATCATCTGTGGAGGAGAAACAATACTTTTAGGGCATCTGATCTGAAGTGAAACAAATATAAGTAATTACTTTCATAAATGGTGCATCTGTACAAAGCTCGTCTTTCATTTGGTCTGTTTTCCATTTAATCATATGGACCATCTTAGAATTATAAAAGCAAGATTTATTCAACACTGTTTAATACAAAAACCTGAAAAATCCATTTGTGTCCTACTGACGTAAGCAGTAGGAGCAGGGGCTTAACCTACTGTTATCAAGGGGTTAAAATCTTTTCATAGAGCATGGTTGTGAAGGACTACTGGTAAATGTAGTACAGCTTTTTTTTTTTCCAGTTCACTAATCAAATGTATGTTAGATTTATTATTGCAAAAGTATAAACCATAGAAAATTTGACAAGATAGATGTGTAAATTATCACTTTGACAGAACTAATGATGCACTCCAAGCACCTTCTGTTTTCCAGCACTTGGTGAGTGACTTCATTAAATATGCAACGACTGTTTGGTGCTGCTCAGACAGTAGTTCAGTTCCTTGTGGAATTGCATTATTACTGGAGGTGTAAGTGAGGCAGGCACACTGGCTGTTGGGCATCCTGCTGTGATTCTAATGTGCTCCATCTTGTTGGAGCAGTTGTTTGCAGTCTTTTCAGGACAATTACATCCATAACCACAGGACACATTCACTGAAACTATATTACAGATAACAGTTAAGAATAGTAATGATCGTTCTTCAGCTGCTAGTGTAGAAGCCAGTGTGAATGGCTTGAAGTGATGGTCAAGCCACATCTGTGTGGTGTTTTTCCCTTTGGTTGGTTGGTTTGGAGTTTTTTGTAGCAGTAGTATTAATTTCTCCTGATAAAACTCTACATCAGCTTGCTCAAGCAGTCAGATCATAGCAATGGTGTATTTACAGATGGAGAGGTTTTTTTCTTGAGCTGGGTTGCAAAATGCAGCTACAGGCCTTGCTATGACATTCTTTTGTCCTTCAGTTATAATCTTTGCTCTTGACACACGTACTACTAATAGTTGTTTTCTAGCAAACTGCAAACTTCATTCTTTCTCACATTATTTGCTTTTTCAGTTGGCATTGTGACTAGCTCATATTCCTTAAGGTATAAACAAATATACTCTGTTCTCCAGAGGTGTTCCTGTAATTTATTATTCTGATGACAGCTTGATGGTTACCCTGAGAACAGAGCACAAAAGATGGCTTGAATTTAGTTTCAGATATTCCTAAAGCATCTGTCTCTCCAACCTTTACTATATCTCATCCTACTGACAAATGGATTGTGTTTCAGGCTGACAAGTAAAATGCTGTAGTGTGTTTAATGAGAAAAATGTCCTTTATTTTGAGTGATCTGTTAAGTTAGAGTTGATGACTTGGTTAATTGGTCTGTGAACACTCGGCCATTTAATAGGACTATTGTGAGACTTTAGTGAAATGAGTTCTTAAATGGCTGGGCTTTCAGCTTTGCCTTGTACTTGATCTTTGTTGTGAATATCCATTTTTTTACGGGAAACTTAAGTTCATGTGTAATGGTGTGAAGGATTAGCAACCCATGTAAATATTTTTGAGTTAAGATATTTTGCTCATATAAAACTGGTCTTTAAACCTTCTCCTTAGGAAACAATTTTTTTGCTATTTAAGCCACTAATGTTTTATTTGATTGTTGAGTTATATTTTTGCTTTAAAGCAATCAAGAAATATGTGGGATTCTACTTATAGTTTCCTGCTTAAAACTGGTTTGACTTTTAAAAATTTACTAACAATTCCCTATTTTAATAGAAGATGTGATTTCAGCTTAAGCTTTGTCTAAATTTCATAGTTTCTAAAGAAAGTAGTCAGTGTGAAACACTGTCTTCCTCTGGGAGTATGCTGAGCTTAATGAGCTTGATAGTCTGTTGGGCTCAATAAATCAAATAAAGCAAAACATTTCTCATTTTTGAATAAAAGCATTTATCACACAGTGTTTATTCATTCATGGTCACAAGATTGATTGGCTCCTAGCATCCTGCCATATATTGAAACACTTTGTTTTTGTTTTTCCAGTAGGCAAATTGCGGAAGCGCTGGATGAAGGAGAGCATCTCTGATGTTGGCCTGGGAATGCTGAGATCTGTTAAGGAATATGTGGACCCTAATAACATCTTTGGAAACAAAAATCTTTTATAAAGCCCTGCACAACATGATGTACTAAAACTTCTTCAAAATTATTGTCAAAATTCCTTCACTTTCATTGTATTAATATCCCAGTAATCAAATATAACATAGACTAAACTTTTTAAAGACTAGTAACTTTTATTGATTTTTGCCACCCCATTCCCCCTCCCTCTGTGAATTACAAACATCACTGTTAACATTTATGGACTTTTTGCTTACAATACTCTTAAACAACCCACTGGGCACAAAGTGTATTTCCAACCAGGAAATGCAAATTTGGTTTTTCAGGTTTGCTTAGGCAACACAGCTGACAGTATTTTCAGTGCTGGATAATGCCAGATGTTTCCTACTAAAGCATCCCCTGCACGGAGAACAAAGACATGGCAACAGTGTTTTCTACAGAAGCAGCTGCTGAACCCATCCTCTTGCTAAAGGAAAGCTGCTGAGAGATGAGAACACACTAAGGAGTACTTCACGATACTGAAGGATTAAGTACCGTAACCGGCAAATACTGAAAGTACAAATGTAGGCTTTGATCAAGAGCCAGTGCAACTCAAACTACTTTTAAAATCTCAGTAGTCTCCCACTGTAATACTATTGGAAAAATGTACAGAATTGAGCTGTTCTGAGTTGTATTTGCATTGCTGGGATAATCTTAAATCGTCAGTCACTATAAGTTTTGTACAATGGACATTTCTCACTGTATGTTGAAAACAGGTTTGTAACAGAACTTTGCATTCATCTGTACTTCAGTCCTTGTGTGTATGGGTTTTGCTCCTGTTTTGTTTTGCAGAGATGCAAAATATCTTTTCGAGGTTAAAAAAAAAAAAAGTTTTGGCTATTCAAATGAAACTGCCCAGCACTGTCTTTTGAAACAGTCTCAAGAGTTCAATAAAATACTTAAGTGGACAACATACTGTCATCCTGAAAGTGAGATTGCCCATTTTAGTTTTGTACAGTTTCCTATGGCCTTTATGAATCATTTGTTTACTTCACGAAGAGCCACAATTTTAATTGTCCATTGAACTTTAAGAAAATGAAATATTTTCTCGAGCAGTATCGTATGGGAGTAAGCATTTTTACATTTGAACTTGAATCTTAATCAGTGAAATGAAGTATTTGTCAATACTCATGATCCATTTTTAAGGTGGGTTCTTTTCTTAAAGCAAATTATCCAACTTTTTGATAATTAATGTATATGATTACATAGGATATTAAAAATGCAGACTATTCCTTTTGAGGGCTCTGTGTCTCTAGCTAACTGCTTCAGTAGCTCTCTAGTGTCAGTTTGGACACCTTTTGTATTGGTAGTGCCCTTAACGAGGAGAAAAAGATAAAATTGCCTCTTTTTTAAAAAAAACTAGTTTAGAATACTCATTGACATGCTTGAAATATCAGACAAATCTGAACTTGTTTAAAGATTAATTTCAGTTCTAGAATTAAATGATTAAAAAAAACGAACACTCAATGTCACTTTAAAGTGCATGCTGTCAGGGTACTTAAGGAAAACTTTTATGATCTGCAGGTCATAAACCACAATGTTAATGTGATATTTGTGATGCTGCTAGATTTATTTCAAATGGTCTTTGTTTCACAACATTTCAACATAATCTACTTTTGTATTTTTGGTTTTGGCCCCCAAGAGTTCATTTTTCAGCAGCAACCCACATATAGCTGTAGTCTGGTTTAGGAAGCTGAGTCTTCACACTGTCGTTTAAGTGTTCCTTAAGTACACAGTGGTGTCTCAGCAAAGTGAAGGGGGCTTCTTCATCTGGCATGCTGCATGATGGTGACTACATGACCACAGCTGGCATCTTGCTGATGACCTGTATTAACTGGAAATGGAGATCTTTTCTAGGAGTTGGTGAATATGAAGGGTATTTGTGCCTCAATGAAAGTTTATGTCTAGATATGAAGAATCAATTTTGAAGATTGTGAAGCCTTTTTGCAGAATGACAGCACAAACAACTAAAATGTAGTCATAGCTCAGTAAGTTCAGTATTTTAAGAGACTTTTCAGTCTCAAGATTTTGGCTTGGACTACAACATAGCTCTAAAACATCCTTCCCAATTCTGATTTTTTTTCTGACTGTGGTTTCTTCAACCCTTTTTTTTGTATTGAAATTATAAAGGCAAAAACTCCTTATACTCTCTAACCTTTAAATAGCCACTGGCCTCTGAAATGATTTAAAATGCAGTTAAAATGTTACTGCATGTCAGTTTTCCTGTGGGAAAGTGAAATAACAGGCTATAGGGGTCCTAAACCAATGTCACTGGATAGCTCAGAGGAAGATATTAGCTAGAAATGGAATGGATGTTTTTTCTTAATGGCCACTCTGTTGCTGTCTCCCTAAATATTTTTCCATCTTATGAATTGGTCAGAGCTTAGTGAAACTGCAGCTGAAGTGCCTGTATTACTGTCTTTAATAACACATTTAAATTCCTAATGGAAACAGAGAAAAGGGTAATGCAGGTACAGGAGACCTAGATACATACAGATTATTACCCCTTTGTTTCAAAGAAATCTTCCCTTTTCTGATTCTGAAGTCTTCCACCACTCTTCCTCTTCTGCATTCCCTCTTTTCCTTCTAAAGACCTCACTTCCCATAGCTGCAGCCTGTTCAGAGATGGAATATCTTAGCAAAACAATTTTTTTTTCATTTGCTTGACTATTTTGGCCATATGTAAGTTGCAAGCAGTTTTAATTAGGCTTGTCATGAGTTCCAGTTTCACAGCTTCTGCTTTTTTTTTGAAGGAGGAAAGATGTAAAGTGACCGTGGCTTGATTGCAAAATGTATTTACATTAGAGACACTTTTATATAAGTTTTGAGGGGCAAGAAGAAAATCTGCCAGAAATGGATTTGGCATCTAAATCTTACACAGAAGAGCGTGTCTCTTCTTGACTTAACTTACAGTATATTGGTTGAGTTAGAGATGTCATCTTTGCCTTACACCTGAGAACAGAGACCAGGCCAAATAGTTCTTCTGTAGCAACATTAATTAACTGAAACCAATTTCAAAGGCAGGGATGCATTCACACTGAAACCCACAAAACACAAATTGCTTCTCAATCTTGGAAATGTATGTTTATCAAGGTTGTAATTTAACTTTCTGCAAATAAAGCCAAACAGTGTTTGTCATTTTAGTGTGAGATTAACTGTAAAATTTCAGTTGTAATGTTAAGAGATTATAGAACCTTATATTATTAATAAAAAGAAAATGAGCCTAAAGAATTATGTGGTTTTGTGCTGAACCTAAACATTATTTTACTGACTTGGCACCTTTTGGTTCATTTTAGTTTGACAATGAACTCTTATCTGAGGAAAAATATTAGGAAGGCTTTGCATTTCTCTCTGCAAAGAGAAATTAGAGTGACTTTGCAAATGTACACTAACAGAAACTGCTTTTGTGTGCCACAGAACACAGTAGGAAAATGAGAATTTCAGTGAAGGAAAGGGCAAAACAGCAGCTGAACTGCTTGGTTCAGAAATGCATTCATCTCACTGTTTCACATTTGGGCAGCAAGAGTACCATGTTCAAATGCTTTTAGAACGTTCTCTCTATAATGCAGGAGCATGTCTTGTCTCGCTACCTTCTCTGTATTTCAAAGACCTGTTGTATTAAGCTATTGTAACAAGTATATAGTTTCCTGCTGTTGTGCATGTGCCTAATTTAAAACTTCCTTGTTACAGGGACCTGGAATCCACTTGAAAGTTCTGCATGCACAAATGCACCACATGTGAGCGGAAGAGGTTTCCTAGTTACCTACATTGTTTCTGTAAAGCCTTTATGCTAAAATCACATCTCACTTGAAAGAGTTGTTGAATTGTCTTGTGTTAATGCAGTTCTTCAATGCTCATTATTAAAAAACTGCAAAACTCATAGCATGCAGGGCACTGGAGACAAAGGTCAATTGGTAGAACTGTATTTCTCGGTATGATCCAAATTTTTTTGAGTGATTTTCCACAGGAAGGAGAAAACTGCCTGACAGACAAGCATTTTATTCTTTGCTATCTATTAACAGCATTAAAAAAACCACTGTTTTTACTTAGTCTTAATTTGAGGGAGATCTTAAATGACTATGTACTTGTCTCAGGATGACAGACAGATCCCAGCAGTGTTCTCCTTTTTTTAAAAACATAGTAAGTTTTATAAAAACTTGCAGCTGTGTAAATACTGTAGCCTCACTGTTTATAGTTTTGTAGTCCCAGCACCGACTCTGAATTCTGCATTATCTTTAATATAAATTGATGTCTTTCCCTAGGCTCTTTATGGAGGCCAAAATTAGCAGGTGGTTGCTTTGTTCACATTCAACTTTAAGGTCTGCATTGGTGGCCAAGAGCAGAGGTGGTCAGAGATTTTTTTTTTTCAAAACTGTTTGCCATACTGTCTTAAAAACAGTAGTGCTGTCAGTTTAGAGTTAAGAACTCAGTTTCAAAAATATGTGGGTTATAATATTTTAAAGTTTGTTACTTGCAATATTTACCGATACAAGTTGCAATAATATGTACCTCTATTGAAATGCTGTGAAATGTTTCATTTATGGATCTAGTTTTAGAGTTGGGGTTGGGGAAGACACTGAACTTTATATGGGAAACTTTGTGAATGTTTTATTCTGATTCAGAATAAAGCTAAATATATTTCAAACAATTGCTCAGAAATTCCCATATAACAGTCCTATTCAAGTAGCATTCAGCCTATTTCTATTTATCTTCATGGTAGCATGTAACAGAACAGCTGCTAAATTGATACATTTATTGTTGTACTATAAAGTGTCATAGCGACCTTCCGAAGGGTAAACCGGAAATGTTGATCACATCAATGAAGTTGTGCGTATGCAAAAGGATGATGCTCTAAACCAGACAATGTGATCGTAATCCTGTAAGGTTTAAGCTGATGCATCAAATTAGGGAATGATAAATGTTTCTGTTTTAAAATCACACTTCAAAGTGTATTTCCTAATGAAGAATGTCAAATGATTGTCACGACTTTGCAGTTGGGTATCACAAAAGTTGTACTTGTGTGGCTGACTTCCCAAGCTGCTTTTACATACTAACATACAAAGTAGTCTCAAGACAGGGCCCTGATAAGGCTACTCTCATTCCAGTCTGCTGGAAGGCCTTGGCTCAGTTCCCAGGAGCATGTGGATATATGGTGCTGCTATCACATCAGTCAGTGCTAGTTCAGCAACACAATGTTCAAGGCAGCTTGAAGACAGTGAATGGCACTGATCTGTACTCAAAGTCCAGCAAATACTTAAAAGCATAAAAGGGCAATTTGATAAACTCAGTTATAAATAACTTGGGTTTTGATAGTGGCATTGATAAATGCAATCTCCACTACACATGAGCCTGAGAATGTGGGAGTAATGAGAAGGTACTAACACAGATGCTGACCTTTCTTCCTCGCAGCCCAAGGCAGCAGCCAGCAGCGTTTTGTTTCCTGTCTTGCTCTGTTCCTGCTGCTGCAGAGCAGGAAATCCTGCCTGCCCAGAGGCGAGAGTTAAAAGCTCTTCTGAAACATGAAGTGACACATATGCTCACCTAGCAAATACATAGCAGCTGGGTAAATACATGTAGAGATGAGGCTATAAAAGCTGGTCGTTAAGGAAAGTAAGTCTGGCTAATATTAGAAAGCATGTGTAAGGAGGGTGGGTGGGTGAGCCAAATGCTTCACAAGAACCTCAGCATAGAATGCTACTTGTTGACAAGACTTACGTATGATACAGACTGCACAATGGGTTTAGAGCGTAGTCCCAGTCATATATGAAGTTTGTTCCTTGACTTGCTTAAGGCACAATTCTGGGTTTAGTCTGATTTTCTAAGAAAACAGACCAAATGGCAATCTTTCTGCTGCTTGGCTTACTCCTTGTTCTTCTCCAGTTGTTCCCACCAAAGTTTTTGAGTTTTGTGGGCAGCTCAAATAAAAGAGAAGTCTCAATATATTAAACTCTTTTAGTTTTTTACAGAAAATACCAGTCCTAATTTGGGTAGGTGAGAAAGAAGCTGAAATGTTAGCTCAGCCCTTGTTAACACCACAGAATTTGTGTGTTGATGTACATCCACTTTAGATGGTCAGTGTGCTCTGTCTTGTGGAGTTTTGGGGGTTTTGTTTGTTTGTTTGTTTGTTTTTTTTTTTTTTTGTTTTTTTTTTTTTTTTTTTAAGACCCTTAAAATACTCAAATAAGGGGGTCAGCCACAAGGCAAATCAGCTTTTTACTACTGCTGCTTTTGGAAGCATAGGGCAGCACTCAGATAATTTTTTTTTTTTTTTTTAAATTAGGATTTTTTTAATATATGAAAGTTTTGTCTTCCTCTGTTGATGCTTTTGACTGTGTTGTGCCCAAGGTCTAAGTTGTGCTGAGCTTATTCTAGTACAGGAACAGGAAAGATAGAAGCTGCTGCCTCAAATGGACTGTAGTTGGTAGTCTTCTCCTTAACGTGACATCGCTTTATAGCATTATGAACAGTGCAGGGAGCAGCAAGATGTGTGAAGGTGTTAGGGAGAGAAGAAGAAAGAGAAAAAAATATTTGAAGACAGCATGTTAAGAAGGTCCTGGCCATTTTGATGAAGTTGCTCTAGTTTTACAAATCCTTCCACATTGTTACCTGATGTGTGGCTGACGAAACAAGGTTTGCTGTTCTGGATGGAGGAGTGAACTGATACCCAAGAGGCATAGCGAAGAGGTTTTGAGAAGGCTTTCACTCCTGTGCAGTGTTAAAGTTAGCATCACAACCTGGAACACAGAGGTTGTCCATCTGCAGGCAGCACAGTCCATCAGCAGGCTTAATAAAAACTTCTTTGTACAACTTCAGCTGTCAGTTGTGTGACTTACTGCTAATGAAATAGTGACCAGGAACCAAAGAGAATTGCTAACGGGGAAAACAGAGCAAGGGCAGTGCAAGCCAGTGTCTTATGTGTGCATCTAAATTACACTGAAATGAACATCTGGCAGCCATAGCCAGGCAGAAGGGACCTGGTTGCTATAGTGAAACAATACATTTAGGGTGGTAACAAATCTGCTGCCTTGGTTACAATTTAGTAGTTTTGCTAAGGCTGATGAGAGGAAATCATTGTCTCTTGGTTTGTAGAACTGGGCTCATGAATAAAACAGAACATTAATTCCTGTTCTTTTTCAGTAGCTTGTGTAAGACTCCCCTATGTGTCTCGGCTTGAGTAGTCAGCCTTCAAGTGTTTACAGCTGAACATTTGTGGGCTGGCTTACTCAGCCATGCCACAGTGCTTTGGGTCCTTCCATCCAATCTGTATCACAGCATGATTTACATTACTAAGCCTAAAATTATCTTTTTTGGTACTGCAGAAAGAATAGGCTGGTTATTATCCACTTCTTCCAAAGAAAAGTAGAAGACCAAAAGTGTTGCTTTAGTTTTGTTTGTTTTAAAAGCACACACTGATATCTTACAGCTGCAGACCAGTTAGCACCCAGAAAAGTTAAAACGGCTGTGAGTGGTAGGGCAGGGGGCTTCGATGTGATGCATTTATAAGGACTTAGCACAAATGCAGGGACACTATAGCAACCAGCAAGACCTTCAGCAGCCAAAGCACAACTTAGCATTGAAAGTAAATGCAAATTCCTGTAATGGTGAGCTGAGGAAGTTTATAAATGAAGGGACTAACACTGTAATTGCGTGTTGCATCCATTAGCCTTTACGTGCAGATCCTTGTGTTTCCTGCCCAAATATAGCCTCTTGAATCCACACTACAGGGTTGCTTGCAAATAAACTCTTCGGAAACAAAATTATTGTATTTGCTGACTTCCTGGGAAGCTGACTGGAGAGTAACACATCCAAACAGCAGAGGTTTGTTGATCTCCTGACAGGCTGGACTGTTGATGTTTAACACTTGAAGAGCTTAGCCACCTCACAAGCACTATTTTCATTCTTTGCTTCTTCAACTGGCTGCTATCTTATTCCAAATACACTTTTCTTGCTCTGACCCAAGCAATGTAGCTTTGTCCTTCATATGGTTTCCAACCCTGCCTGAGGAAAATTTCACCTGCCTTTGCCACATCATGCACGGACACACACAAACACTCTGCTTGTCCTAGCAGAGATAGAGGGAAAGCTCTTGCCTCTGGAGAGAGAATGTTTAAGTAAAGAAGAAAGAAGTTAGAAATTGCTGTCTGAGGGCTGCCCGTGAATGAGAAAACCTGAGCGTAGCTGTGTGTAGCCTGGCTTCAAGGTGTATTTGTGCATCTGTGGGTACCTTCTGGCTTTTGCTTTTTTTTCAAATCTGTTAAGGCAGGGTTTGAATGTGAGACCTGTGAGTCATAAGTGATTTAAAGACGCTGTTTAGTTTCTGTGTAGTTATATTAGTTGCTTATGATAACCATTCTGCAAATAATGTTCTGCCGTTGTTTCTAAGTAGCCAACCTGTATGTGTCCAACCTGACTTTGCTAATGGATCAATTTTTTTTCTATGCTGAATGAACTTGAGGTTACTAATAGCTCAGCTGCAGAGCAAGGACAGTAATTGTTTCTTAACTTTGCACTCTGAAATCACTTGGTGATTCCTGGAATAAATAAGTAAAAATAAATATAATCTAAATTTTGTTTATTATGCAGAGGCTTCTGAAAACAGGAGTCTTCTGTGGTGCCGCTGCAGGTCACTTGTGCAGTATGTCCTCTGGGTTTGGCTTTTAAATCGTCCCTCTTTTGTACACCTTTTCTGTTGACTTTGAAACATGTAACTATGAAGCATCAACACATCTACTTAACTTTTTTGGATGTGAAGAATGAATGTATTTCACTCTTTGCTGTTTTTTTAATCATACATATGAAAAAAATTTAAATATTCCTGTACGATGGAAGCTGCAATCAAATTGGCTCTTAAGCACTGTGCCGCAGTGGCTTGGGTATAAGCTGCCTGTAAAACTCCCCAGCTGCTCTAGCTCTTTTCCTGGCGGAAGCCTGGCCATAGAATAAATTGAGAGTACAGAACTGAAACCAAGATGTGAAATTAAACTTTTATTAAAGTAAATCAGGTCCCGGGTTTATGTTAAAGAATGAGCCAATAAAAGTGAACATATTAAAAAAAAAAAAAAAAGGCAATTTAAAACAATGTATGCTATTTTATGTAATTTCTCTGTTCTCAATTTTATTGGTACAACTGAGTTAAATTACTTAAGCTGCATACCTGATTTTTTCTAGCTGTGACAGTGGCTTGTGTGTTTGATGCCCTTTGCTTTTGGGATACCATGGAGAAAGAAGTGGGAGTGTTCGGGGGGCAACTGCAAAGAGCTCATTATAGCTCCCATGTTTGCCACCACCACAATGTAGGGTTGTCTGGCGGTCTCCTTATTTCACGACAGGAGGAGGAAGCCTTGGACCTCTGCCCAACCATGGGGTGTCCTGCAGTTCCCAGGGCATGAAGAGGCATGTGCTGCATAGCCCTTACTGCTCTCCTCCTACTGTTCTGCACGTGGTGCAGGGCCAGGAGGGACAAGGGATGACCACGTGGGCAAGCATGTTCTCTGCAAGTGTTGCAGATATTTAACTATTAATTATTATTAGTTAACAAATTCAGTCTATAGATCATTATTTCTTTGTACTTAAGCTGCAGTGGTAACAGGAGTGAAGCATTTGGATTGCATTACCTGTTTCTCATCAATGTGTATTGCTTGACTTCACTGAAGGTAAAACAGAGGGTCTTTGCTCTTGTTTCAGGATCTGTTGGAGTGAGGGAGAACCCTTGTTTCCTTTCTGGTTTCTTCTGAATGATTTGTCTTTGCATTGAAGAAACTGTAAGTCTTGTGAAAGAGCGTTTTCCAGTGTGCTCCCTGAGGAAGGCTGGAGAACAAGGAGAATCAAGCATGTAAGTGTGTGAGGTACATCTTGCACCCAAAAAGGATGTTGTTTGCCATGAATGCAAAAAGAATAATCACTGAAGTAGTATAGATAAAGTGCTTTAGAAAACATGTTTAGCTCTGTTCCTGTTGTTTGCTTGTCCTCTCTCTTCATCCCATTTCTTTGCAGAACTGTAATCTCAGTCTTGTAACTACCAAGCCCCTTCAACCACCATTGTCTTTGAAGACACACTAATTGTAATGGATTGAGGCCACACCTCACAATCAGTCCGAAGTGCTAAATGGCATCTATAGCGGTGCCATCTGAAGCTGGCTGGCAAAGGCGTTCACCTCTTTCATAGGGTACTACAGTTGTTTGTTACACAAATTTCAACTTTTCACCTCCTTGCTACTAGAAATTGTCCTATTTCTAGGAAGCGTTTGCTAGCAAATCTGCAGGGGCAATAAACTTTAAGGTACCAGAACAGGTTTGCTCAATGTAGATACAATGCTGCATTCTTCTTTTGAGTTTCTTGTGCAGGTTACTTAGCCTCAACAATTATGTGATTTTGGTGGCAACTTGCTTTTTTGGATGACAGAGACACAGACATTAACTGGTTCTACACTTTAAAGTTGTGCAGATTTTTTTAAGCAGGACAGTGTTTTCCTCCATCATTGGTTTCCTGGCATTTGATAAATTCAAAGAAAATGATTCACCTGATTTGCTCAGCAGGAGGGGAATGGTTTAGGTTATTTCAGCTAGACAAAAGATGAGATTTATAGTCAGATGCCCAGACTCTGAGCTGTCCACTCTGGAGCAGTCAAGATTTATCAGCTGGAAAATGAAACTATGGCAGACTTATGCTTGTGCTTCTGATGTTTCCCTGTAGACCCTTCTCTCCTCAAATTTTGGTAAGCTGCTTACTTAATGGTGGTCTTAATTGACATCAAGGTACTCTACATGGGTAACTAATATATATTAGCTTCAGTAGTGCAGTCACTGTGTTGCTAATTGGGGTTATTCTCCAGTTTACTAGACATAGCATTTCTCCACATAGGTATATTTTCTAAATTATCTGTTCTGGAGCTATTGTTTCTCAAAAGCTGCACTGCTGGACACTAGCCTTCAAAAATTAATTTCCCCTCTCACATCTGGGAACAAACAAGGTTGTTATTTTGACAATGAGATCCCATTCTTGCCTGCTTCATTGCTGTTGCTCTCTAGTCCTTCCACTTTGGGATGGAGGAGATGCAAAGAATGTGTCTGCTGCAATAATGACATGGAACGGGGTAGGTAAAGCTCTCCTGGTTTCTCTGCTGTTACCAGCATATCGCCATCTGGAAATCACTGAGGGAGCATGTTAATTCAATTTTATTACTGTATATTTTAAAGACTGTCAGAGAAGCCCAGGTCTTTGTTTTAGTTTAGTCTAAATCAAAACAAATAATCGTTATGAAGATGTAGAGGTACTGTGAGATACTTATCCAGCCTGACATGAAAAAATAAACTAATGATGTTTTATAGATTCATGAAAAAAATATTTACCTACCTCATATGACTGCCAATAAAGTTTTAAACAGATTAAAAGCAAATACAGATGCCAGTGTTCATACCAATCACTTTGCATATGGAAAAAAAAAAGCCAAAGGAGGAGACACAATTATCCCAAATTTAAATTTGACAAATCCAATTTAGATGCACTAATGTCTGATGCAATATGTGCTTGTTTCTCTTCTAAGACCAAGAAAGTTTTGTTGTAGATTTGGCAAGCCCCTTAACATAATTGAAGAAAAATGATACAAATGCATATTGAACAAGATTTTGAATCAGAATATGCAGTTTATAAATGTAGCTAACTTGAAATGAGGCTATTTCAGTTTGTGCAGTTATATTTTTAAGATCCATCTGACATTTCAGTGGTTGTTAGAATAAGGTTTTGTTCAGCAAAAAGACAGAGCACTTGCCAAGTATGTGAACCCAGGTGAATGGTGCTGTAATGCTAGGCTGAGCATGGGTACACCTAAATGTTCAAGTGCTTCAAGTGTTTGCCAAGGAAGTAAAAACGCTTTGGAAAACTGGGGCCATGAGCAAATCCTCTGCATACCACAGTATTGACAAAGTCCATGCTGCATGCCAGAAACGATTGGTTTTGGTTGTATAGGGAGTTCTTAAATGAGAATTAGTTATGGCATAGAGCTGCACTTCTGCTGTGATTCACTTCCCCTGCCCCTGCTTAAACTAGCTTCAACATTAGGCAACTTTGGAATCAAAATTTGTTGTGTGGATAGCTCCATAATGAAAACACCAAGTTTCGTCTACAGAGCAGCTGCCAACCCAGCCCGAGTGAACAAAGTAAAAATATCTAAACAGCCACAAATACGATCAAGATTAACTGCTATGCAGAATGACTGCTTTCAAAGAAGAGTGCTGAGCAGAGCTCAGCAAGAATAGAAGGTGTGGCTCTGTCAGGTGATAAAACTCTACTGTGAAAAGACTGGCAATGCTTATTATCTTATCTAATTTTTATTTTGTCTTCAAACCTCTTTCCTTTCCTTAAAAAAGCCAACCAGCCCTCCTACCCTCCCAAAAGAAACAAAAGATGTAAACCAGAAGCACAAGATACATAGGCACATGTCAAATCAATGCAGTAAGCAGTGACTAGAGCAGAGGCCTGCCTGGTGGGCCCTGTGTCAGGTCTATAAATCAACATAATGGGCGTTCATATGAGCCTCTTGATCCCTCCCCTCCTTCACATGCATGTATCATTATTTTCTAATTGGCCACCCTGGACCAAAGGGAATGTTTCTGGACCCTTTGCCAGACATGCCCATTATTGTGAGTGCTACATGATGGTGTTGCTTGGTCTCTTTCTTCCCTAAGCTGCTCTCAGAGAGATTCCAATCTTTTTGTCAGTCAGAGATACAGGAAAAGCTGCCTACATGCTCATTGTCAGCGTGAGCAACTCCACTTCCTAGCACTAGAGCTAAGCACTCGTTGACCAATAACGTTCCCACTGTCTCCAACCGGCCATGCTGGAATGATCTACTGGGCAAGCAAGTCTCCATCTGCTCTGTCCTCTCCAGCACTGGCCAAAAGAAATCTGAAAATACAATAACTCTTTAACTCTAGACCAAAGACCAGCTTTTGACTGCAAAGAAAGTTAACTCTCACTTTAAGGCCAGGTGGTGCATGTTTGAATGCTCAGAGAAAAGATGCTGAAAAGCAAATGGATGATGGAGTATTTCCTAGAGTTGCTGGACATCTCTATTCTTAAAAAGCATTTGCTTTTGCTACCATACAGCAGCTAAGGATCAATCTGATGTTGTTATTTATTTTCTGAAATTAGTTTAGGGTGTTTAACAGAAAAGTTGCGATCACAATGAGCAAGCTGCCTTTTAATTTTTTTTTTTTAATTAAATGCCTTTCAAAGACCTTATCTGCATTGTCCCATTGCTTGCATACTATACAGCAATCATAATATCTCACAGGAAAAGCTGAGCAACCTGATCACTACTTATGTCAGTGTACTCCAGCAAAGTATCAGTCAGGGCTGGCAAAGCTTTTTCCATCAAATGTTTTACTGCATCCGTCATGATCCTTGGTCAGAGAAGGAAGTTTCCCAGTTCGTTTAACCTTTGGGCTTTCTGGAGGCATAACAGCAGGAATATTTATTACTGCTGTTCATTTTTAATGGCCTTACTAACAGCCAACAACTCCTCAAATGCTTGGTGGGCTTCTAGCCCAGCCATGAGTAATGAACTGTTTGCCACAAACTCCTGATGTGAATTCAGCCTCCACAGGGCAGTTTGCTATAAACATGAGTTCACTGGCTTCCCTTCTGACAGTTATCTTTCTCTCTCTCACGGATTGAGCCAAAGGACCTGATCTAAAGATCACAAACTCTAAGACATTCGGAGTCTTAGTACAAATGTATAAACACTGTGGTTCAGGGACATCTCTTAATCACCCCTGTCCTAAGCATGAATTAGAGGTGCAATCATGAGATGCAAGGCTGCAACATCAGAAAGGACAGTGACAGAAAACACCTGGAAAAACCTTCAGCTGAAAAGAGGCAGCCAATTGGGTTGCTTCTCTTTCTCTATCCCAAGTGGCAGAGGATGTCACCTCTATAGATGAGTCCTTCAGATTCTCAGGTTTGTTCTCTCAGTCTCTCCCTATGCTGTGGTCCAACTGCCAACAAGGCACACAGCCCTCAAGAGGAGATTGCTTCTCAAAAGAAATTGTCCTTCCCTTAAGAAAGCACAAGCCTAAGTTGAGAAGCTGGGCTAGTGATTGGCTCTGAAACAGGGGCCATCCATCTGTTTTTCCAGATTGACCCTTCCAAAGCTTCAGGGTGCCCTCATTGCTTCATGTTACATGCCTTTAAAAAAAAAAAAAAAAAAAAAAAAGAGTGACTTCGGTTAGCTACTCTGAATTATCTTTTGGTGATTTTTTGAGCTTATTGCATTTTGTGTTGTTTTATATGAAAATATATTTTCTTCTGTGGGTGCTGGGTTATGGTAGTGAGGTGTTAGTGGACCCTGGCAGAGCAATCCTGTCTGGGAGTATGTTAGGGTTTGCTTTGGGCCTTTATTTCATACTCATCGTGAAACAGCTACTTCTTGTTTGCTGTTTGGCTTCACCTCTGTCCCACTGCTTTCACTGGCTTTTGCTTCAGTTCTGTCAGACTAAGGAGTTCAGTAGGACTTCTGCTGTGCAGGAATACAGCTGCACAAGAGTCCTGAAGCAGCCTTGCTGGTACTTTGCTGACAAATGTTGTATTGCCCCAAGGAATGGGTTAATCATTCTGGTACTAACTTTGTTGTGTATTTGACTATGTTAAAATCTACTGATGTTACTCTTTCTTTGTTTCTTCTTAGACTTCTGCTTCTGTTCATTTTGAGGATTTGCTGAATAATTAACATGCTTGGGCTGTCCATACATTCACACTTTGTTCTGATCTGTATTGTTCTGAGATCTATGGCCTCAGGCACAGGCTACTGGCAGGAAAGTGTCTGAAATTGTGGTTTGGCTACAGATGCCTGATTTAGAGTCCCATTCCCCTATTAATCTCCATTACAGACAATAGGCCAGATCGGTGCAACTCCACCAGGCTTTAATTCAGTGACCCAAAATTTATGCTATCTGAGAATCTGGCCCAATGTCTTATTCATAACCAAGATAAAAACTGCAGAAAGGTAATATCTTTTATTAGATCTCCACGATTTAGTTGGGGGGGTGGTGGAACAGAGATGATTTGGGGCATCTAAGTCCCTTTTCAGGGAGAATTGTCTTTGCGAGGATGCCACAGAAACTGTTATTTCAGTTTAGCCTCAGTGAAAAGACTTTCAGAGAAGATGTGCACTATAGAAGCGTGAATAATGATTAAGCACTGAGCTTTCCCTCCTGGGTCCTGCACTCTTCCCTACACTGAGCCTTTGCATTTTGTCTTAGCCATGCCTCCCTGGGAATGCTTATTTTGTCTTCATTGAATGAAAGGTGTGCACAAAACCATCTCGCTAGGTTTACAGACATGGGATGGGACCTGGGACTTCAGCCTCTCCCCTAGTCTTAGTTTGTCATACTGTCACGTGTGCAGCGCTGCAGTTCACACCTCACAAGTAACAGGATGCTATTAGAAAATGTGAATTTGGGTGTACTCTCAGAACTTTTAACTTATGACCTCTTCAAATGGGACTTAAGAAGAAGATGACCAAGACTGTTTGAATGGGTGGGCAGTGCAAGGTCTCCCCTTCAGTGGTGGTAGCACCACAGAGAGCTTTCCCTGAGGGCATGGCGAGGTGAGGGCTGCTATTCATTTTCTCCAAACAGACATAACTGCCAGGTCAGTGTGTGCGAACACCGGGTATAGATGTGTGAATTTTGGCTGAAAGTACAATTGGTGTGTGAAACCCCCATGAAGCAGAGATGGCAACACTGCTTTCCAACACTTGGGTGCACCAGATGCTCAGAATCTCAGGTGTAAAGCAAGGAAACTGTTTCCTCAGTTCCCCTAAGTAAGCAGTGCTTTTTCTGGGATCCTCACTGGCTCTCCAAGCTGTACCTGGGCCAGAGCCTGGCTCTGCTGAAGATCTGCTGATTCATCTGTCAGCATGAACGCATTCCACCTCCTCCTTAATGCTTCCTGACATCCTGGTGGGGTTTGATGCAGAGACCATGCTTAGATATCTTCTCTAAACTGGCCGAGTGTTATAGGGGGAATAGCAAAGGGAGATCAAACTTAAAGGCAGGAGGGTGCAGGGTATGTTCCCCCCTTCCCAGCCAGATGCACTGCAAGTCTGACAGACTTATGATTTTCTATGGCGAGCAATATATACTACAGGTTTTATTTTTCCTACCATTAATCAAAAGGCATTTTTTATATACAATGTAATTGTGAGTTCTGGCCAGCATGGGTGGGCTGATAGAAAGGCTCTGCAGTTCTGCACAGCACAGATAAGCTTTGCCAGACAATAGCCCTGGTAGTCAGCAGCAGCTGTAAGGATCATATGCCAGCACGGATGGGTGCATGGGGATCCAGACCAAGCTCCAACCTCAGTTTTGGCAGGGGTGGGCAAAGATAGGTTTTCAGCTACACAAATGTAGTGCTGCTAGGTCTGTTTCAGCAGTGACAAACCCCCTTGGACCTGTCTGGACTTTGTGTACCCTCATGGGCTATAGTCTGAATTCTGCCTGCTCATTTTGTTGTGAAACCCAACCTGTGGGTTTTGTTTTCTTAGTTGTGCCAAATACTGTAGAATTGCAGATGAGGCAGCTTAGTGCACACTAGCAGGTAACCTTCTTACCCACAACCCAAAATGTAGCTGGAAACTAGAAATGCTAAGAGGAGGTTCAGCTGGTGCATGGCACCAGGGAGTGCCAGGAGCCAAGCACAGAGTGTGGAGATGGGTGTGATGTTCAAGCAGTTGGGTGTCTGCTTGCAGCAAGCCGGGAGGGAAGTGCTGGGCTGGAAGCCTTTTCATGGGACTTCTAAAAACCAAGCTACAGGTCATTTCCACCTTTTGAGTCTGTAGGAGTGGAGTGGCTGCATGGGGACACGCGGTGCATGGATGCTTGAGTACCTTTCTCTGGAGTGCAGGGAGCTTTAGGGCTCTGCAAGGGTGCCTGCTGTGAATAGACTGTGCAGAGACAGCTTTTTGGGAGCTTGCAGGAGACAGTGACAAAGTTTCACAGCATCAGAGTTATTTCTTGAAAGGAAAACATTTTACTGTCGGGTTTTATGCTGCTGTTTGGCACAATGGTCATTTATCTCAAAGGACTGTTTCCTTGCTACTGATGCCAGGTGACGTGAAGCTGCCACCAGGCCAAGACTCTGGTGCCAAAATGATTTTGAATAGTAGCCAGTGTGAGCATGAAGTGCCAGGGTGATAATAGAATGCTGCTTCTGAAGGCACTTGCAGGAATTAGTGATCTGTTTTAAGAAATCTGTCAGTTTTGTAAGGGTAATTTCTAGAGCACTGGGATAGATCTACCGAAGACCAAATGCTCTCATTCTCTTCTCCTAAAAATATTCTTTGAGGAATTTAAAATACCAACCTTACAGTTGGGTTAATGCACAGATGGCACCAGAAACTAACATCCCTATTACAGTGACAAAAATCGTACATCTTTGTTATCACCATGTTCATCTGTTAGGAAGGATCCCATTAACTACAGATTATCTCTCAACTCCTGTAGTTACCAAAAGCCCATCAGTGGCATACAAGGCTAATGCCAGGTGTGAAATAAACCACTGGGTCAGCAATCCTCCCCCTGCCTAATTCCAGCTGTTATACAGTGTTAGTCTGTTTTGGGAATGGCAGTTCTGCTACGTTTAATTTCCCTAGAAATCCTCATAAAAGCAGGGGACAAATTTTCAATCCAGCCATACAAATGTTTCCAACATGGCTGCCCTTGCATGTGTTCAGCTTAACTGGGGCAGCTTTACAGGGTTACAGAAAATTTGAGAGTATACCATGAGAAATCAGCCTGAAGTAGCATATTTCAGAGACAAATCTTGATGTCCAAAATCTTGAGGAGAATTTTAGATCTGGAGTTTTGATTTAGTCTGCTCTAGAAGTACAATGCCTTTCTTCAAAACTTGCACTGGAACCAGGCTTGCATTCCTGACCATCTCAAAATTTAGTGCTGGTTACGTTATAGTGAAAGCAGATTTATACTTTGCTAGTCCTGAAGTGACTGATTTGCTGAACATCAGATGATAGAATTTGCTATAACAAATTGTTGGACTGATGATCTAACAGGCAAGTATGCTGTTATTGACAACATGTGATGATTCAAAGGCAACAAACATATCTGGCTATGCTGTCTCTTAGGGGAGTAATTTCTTCCTGACATTTCTAGTGATCATCTTACACCACGAAGCATGAGATTTAACTACTGATACTTTGGCATGCATAACTACAAAGGTTGTTATTTTTAATGGAGTGGACAGCATGTCTCATGAGAGCCATAAACACATCGTGTGCATTTGAAATGTGATTGTTGTGATTCTACTACAGAAGGCTTTGCCCAATTAGATTAGCTGGAGAAAACACAGCATTGTTCAACAAATCAACAGGATTCATAGTTAATGTTTTTCATGACGTTTCTATGTAAGGCAGTTACTTCTGTCCTCAGTAGCATGTCTGTCTTGAGAAGCAGCCATTCCACCTGAGAATGCCAACCTTGGGAACAGCAGTGTGGGGTTGGATGTACCAGAAATGCCAGTTTTGTGTTTCTTGAAGTGAGAATTGCAATGATAGGGCATTATGATTTGGAGTGACCCATCAATGAATGCTCCATCACCCTTACCCTTTTGGCCCTTTCTTCTGTGATGCTAATTTTGGCCAATACTTTGCAAATCAGAAGGACCAATCTTCCATGAATGTCTTGCACTATTTGTAACCACTGCTTCAACGGCAAGGATGAGCTGGGTTTTTTGTAGTTTTGTTTTGTTTTGTTTTTTTTTCTTTGATGCACAGGTGTTTCAAAAGTAGCAACATGATAAAAGTCTCACACACTGCCTCAGGACCTTTCTAGTTTGCATGTATGTGTTGTACACATACTGTCTCAGAACTGTGCTGTCTCAGAACAACCAACCAGAATTACGCTGAGCTGAAAGGCTGTACAACATGTAATGTTCCTCTGGTGTTTTTTCATTTGATTCTGAAGTTTGGTATGAAATAAGAGTCAAAATAAATCCAGAATGGACTGCTACCTCAAGCTAAACCTATTTGTCTCACATTGCTTATGAATGACTTCAGAAGGCAGGTCATGTGAGATTTGCTGCTGAGCTGTACTCTCTACACAGGATGGTAGTAAAGGTGGGGACTTTTTCGGCTTCGGTCCCACACTTAGCTCTGTAGTTTGACTCCCCAGAGTGGTCAGTTCAAGGCTATTTGCAGCCTGAGTGCTGGATTTACACTCTGTGGTTTGCCCTGCACATTAAGCAAGTATGCTGCACCAGAATGTGCTTTTGTGATTAGACATTGTCAGTAAGCAGTCTCCTCCTATTTCACGATAAAAGCAGCTTTTAAGTGATGCCAAACATTTAACTTATTCTGTGTAAGCCGAAGAACACATGCCACAGACAGTAACACTGATGCTTCAAAAACTGTGTGGTCTGCTTCTTGGCAATGCTTTCTGTTTAAAATCAGTACCAAGTGGTACTTTAAGGTAACAGACACGTCCAAAGAATATAAGGAGACCTCACCTACTTTAAAAAAAAGCAAACAAAAATTCATCCTGATAAATATAATGTTCTTACCATTCTTCAACCTAAGGTAAAAACCTTTAGCAACCTCAGAGGGATGTATTTATCTTTTGGCTCTTCTCAGACAAACGAGCCAAATAGCAAAATCCCACATGGTCCTTTCCTCTCGACTCTGATTTCAGACATGACCTTAAAGCTGGCCATGGTTACTGCAACTCATGGCACCCTTCTCATGCCCCTTCTTCTGCCTGTCCTGTCCTCAAAAGTTTGGAACACCTGAATAGATGAAATTATTTAAAAATATGTAATATAGAAAACACTTTTTGCTTAGTCTTGCTTGGTCTTATCATTGGACCACATAGCAAGGCAGGAATCTGCTGGTCCACAGCTAAACTCACACAGCTCAATCCTCTTCAGCTCCTTTTTAGAGCCAAATGCATGGGGATGTGACTGTGCTCTCCAATTGTTTGGACCTTCAGTTTCAATGAAACTAAAAAATAGTTACAAGCTGCCTACTCTTAAATATTTATATAGTTTTAATGAGCTTTTTTTTCCATTGCTTTCTTGTTTAGTGCTTTTTGGTTGCAGTCACTTCATTCATAGGTCCCAGGGGAATATTTTACCCTCATGTCTGCTTACCTGCCCCACCTTTTGATTTTTTTTTTTTGAGGCCTGTAGCAGTGACTGCATTTGCAGTGTGGCAAAACAGTCTTAAAACAAATTGAATCACACCTCGTGGCCACCACTACTCAATCCAAATGCTGCAAGTATGAGGACCTTAAGTTATTGTGCAGAAATCCTTATTTTCAAATATGCAGACCAAATGTTCTGTGTCTGTTTCACCTTCATTTCAACTTATTTGAAATTGGAGTGATATTGGACATGGAGCATGCCTGACTGCCTATGTCTGGCAGAATTTTGATAATCTATTAATTCATATTTGTTTTTAAATTTTGTTGATAAGTGATGGTTTTGTTTCCAGACCATCTAGGGAATACACAAGACACGTTAAGCCTTACACAATATAAACAATGCAGTGGTCAAGCTCACATTCATATGAATTTACCAATAAACTGATGTTGCTAGATGCACACAGAGAATAAGGAAAAGCCAAAATTTAAGACATCTTCTAACCAGCTTTCCTTTCCAGACTGGATGCTGAGATCCAGGTATTTGTTATCTAAAGCAGGCAAGAAGTAAGGTGAGTGGTGTTAAGAAATAGTACTTATCATGTTATCCTGAACACATTTTTTAGCGGATTGTTAGGAGGATTGTCCATTGAAGGATCCTGTGCTTTACTACCTGTGAGCTTCTCAACCACCAAAGCATGGCAAATCTGCTAAAATCAGAAGCAGCATTTCATAGCAGACAGCAGAGAAGCTGCATGAATCAGGGAGATGGCATCAGAGGATGGCAATTATTCTCTCCTGGATAGAAGTCTTATTGAGAGAATGCTAATATGAATCATCTCACCTTGGCTTATCACTCAAACCTTTCCAGTTCACACCAATAAACATGCTCATACCTACTACTGCAACACTAACAACCACAGGAGGAAAATCCAGAGAACAGTTTTATAAGCAAGGTTCCTCTCTGCCTGCACCCGTGTGGTTCAGTGTTTCTGCCTGTTTCATTAACCACTCTTGACAGCTTCTCAGCTTAACAATGGGTCAGGCTACAGCTGCAGTGGGTATCTCTTAAATTCTCCCTGATTCATGCAGCTTCTTTGTTGTCTCATATGAAATGCTGCTTCTGATTTTAGCAGATTTGCTAAAAGAATGTCTAGTTATTTTTATGCATTTCATTATTGACTGTTAATATCACTCTCACTCTTCCTAACTTTCATGCCCTGGTCTTTTATTTGTTCTTGCACATGTTCCCTTTCTTTTGGCTTCAGTTTGGGCTTTCATTTTTTGAAAGGCACCTGCTTGGCTTGAACAATGTCTTCCTATTTAACCATTTTATTGCTTTCCCCCATGTTTTCCTGTCTCCTTTCCCCCACGCAAACCTCTTTTTCTTGCTCTCCATGATTACATGTGTGCTTCTTAAATAGCTTCCATGCTGAGTCTAAAGGTTTTAATTTCCTTACTTTTGAATGCAAAGTCTTTTTTAATATCTGCCACACGTAAGCACAAACTTTCTCTTTTATGCTGCCTGTTGATGTGATGAGCTCCTCCCCAGGATGCCCAGTTACAGCATGGGCTCAGTTGCAAGGGCTAAATTGTCCAGGAACACCTCCTGGTCACATTTGTAATCTCTTTCCAGCTTGGCCCAGTGCTTGGATTAAGGAACTTGGTGGAAAACTGGCCTGGGAAGAAAACTAAAGTCTTTTCATGTTGGCCTTAGTGGAATGCACAAATAGCTCCTGAGCTCTAGCACCTGGTGCAGGACTTGAAGTAGTGCATTGTTTCTTGCCTTGGGCAGAACTGGGCTTGGCTTCAGGTCTTGTCCTTGCCTACACAGTACTAGAAGATGAATGAAAAAGTGTGGAATCATCTGGTGTACTGGGAGCAGAATGAGACACGTTTACCCTAAATCTTTATTCCTCTGGAAGAGATGCAGTTAGACTGTTGGTTTGAGGAGAACTGGAAGCTCTTATGATAAGAAATTCCATGAGAAACTCTGATCTGGCAGAAGCGAGTTCAAACCTGTCTGTGGGGATCTTGGTGCTAATTGCCTGTGCTGCAGCTAGACCATAGTGCACTTTTATGGGGGCACAGTGAGGCAGTTGCAAGGATGGCTTTGACTCTTTCAATTTGCAGCCAGATGAATTGAGATCAGAAGAAACAATGGAAAGCAATTATGTGTGCTGGCTTTTTGGTTTTGCTTTCCTTTTTTATCATGTTTTCTAATTTTTCTTACTACTAGACTATAAGTGATTACTCTCCACATGAAAACCAAGTGTGTATTTTAAATCTCCTGTCGTATTGCATCTACACCCCAGCTTGTTCTCCCTCTGGATCAGGATTATGCTCCCATTAGTTTGAAATACCCTAAAATCAAGATAACTGGGTACCTGATAGCTTATACCAGTTTGCACCAACAACCTGAAACCTGATTTTACAGAGTTTATGTGTACTGTACGAATGTGCTATCCTCAACCTGCACTTAACCCATATACTCATGGGCCAGTTGTTTTTCTGGGTCCCGGCTGCCCATGGTATGTAGGCTGCTGGGAGGAGGAGGGAATTTTTTTCAGCAGATACCTCAATCACTGTACCTTTTTCCTTCATGTGTGTCCCTCAGCTGAGCTCAACACAGCAGAGGCTGTTTCTGACCACATAACTAGCAGCACAAACACTCACTTGTTGACCTTTGGGATTAACAGGCAAAATTTGCTTTGGAGTAGGCATTTTATTTTGTCACTAGGCTTGGTGACTCCTTCGGGCCCCAATTCAGGAGTGAAATGAGAGTGATGACAACTGATAACTAGTGTCAGGAGAAACTATTTTGGAAGGAAGAGCCATGGGTGGATTTTGAGTTGCCCAAGATTAGCTCCATCGTGGGTGGCTAAGTAATAAATGGGGTGGGGTTGCCTAGATCTGTTGTGGTGGTGGTGGTGGTGTGCTGCAGGCTTTGGCTGATCCTCGGTGGTGACAAAGAAGCCAGCAGGCACTGGCAGACTGTGAGAAGCTGTTCTGGAGTATGTGCATCTATATGGAAGAGTTTTAAGATGCACTTTCCAAGCCAGGATGCCTTTATTTTGCATGTTGCCCATTTTCAGTGAATACTAAGAGCCGATACTTGGAGGTAGAACATGTGAGTGTAATGCAGTGGAAGTATGAAGTCACATTCTCCTACTCAAAACACTCAGAGACTTTAGGGGGAAAAAGAGAAGCTTACTTTATTTTTAGTGGCACAACATCAGGAAATGCAGAGACGCTTAAGCTTGGGAGGGTGGTCTTAAAAGCTGAACAATGATTTCATGGTACAAAAGGTTTTAAAGCAGCTCTTTTCTAGAGTTCAAGTCTTTCCTAGCAAGGACTGAATGAAGAAAACAGAAATCTGAGCATTGCAGAACTGAATCCAACTTGTGCATTTCCAGCTCAGCTCCATTTTCCTTCTCTCTATATTGTTACCTTGGAATTATCAAGCTCTGTTGTCGGTTGTTCATTCATTTTTTTGCCATTCTTTAGTGCCAGAGCACAAAGTTCCAGCCTCAAACAAATTTTTATAATCAAGTTCCAAGCCCCTTAAACAAGTTATTTTATTGAAAGCACTGTTAGGCCTTTGACTGGGGCTGTGCTAGCAGGGGCTGCAATAATACATAATGGCACTGTGAGTGCTGTGGCTGCTCTCTGTTACTACCCAAAGGAAATACAGAGCGTAGGAGGAGAACTTTAGCAAGTGAAGATTTCCCCGGGGCCAATGGGACTGTGCTTGCTAGAAGGGTCCCTTGACCGTTCTTGCAAGATAAGACACGGAAAATAAATTATAGTTACTTGTAATGACCCTTTATCATCGCGGCAATGCGATGGTCAGTCAGGACTGGTAATGAGTTTAGGTGGCTCCCTAGTTTTGTTACATTCCTATGCCTGGAGATTTTATTTAATTGAACTGCTGCATTTTTATTACCAAACTTCCCAGGCTACAACATATAATATAAGGCTGTGCATGGGTAGACATGTGCTAGGAGAGAATGAAACAGCTCTAATTGTTTCAGATTCCTATCCACTGTTCCTCCTCCACCACTGCTGTCTCTCTAGAGGTGCCTCTGGGTCAAAGATGAATTGGAAAAGTCATTTAAGATAAATAATTTAGCATGCCTTAGTCCCACAGACAGTGGGCAAGGTACCAAACTTCCAGGCATTTTAAGAACAGCCTGAGGACGAAGTGCCATAGCAACCACATTGCTGGCTGCAATCACAGCTTGCATGGTTTTCTTCACCAACACTGTAATTCCTGCTATACTTTAAACAGGAACAGACATTGTGCTCTAGGTTTCTCTCCATAAACATACACGAACTGGGCCAAGCCCTTTCCTCAGTCATGTTGAAGTAAATCAGAAGTAATCCTGCTGACAACCATGAATGTCTCAGTGAAGTTACACCAGCTGAGGGCAGAAGTTGGACTGCTGTGCCTGCTTGCACAAGTAAAAACCTTCACTGCCCGCCAAGCTGAAGTGTTCATTTACTGCAGCACATGGATAGCGTTATTGTTGCTTCAGACTTCGGGGTGGAAGTTGGTGGTTAAACACCTGAAATCTCAGTAGACAAAAGAGAAGACTATAAAGTTTTACAGCTGTGGAGTAGGAGATTGCAACATGTAGGTTCCATTATAAAAAATCAGAAACTATGTTATATTACATACTTTAGAGGTTTTGTCACTGAGTTGATTGGTATGACTTAGTTATTAGCTGTTACTAGAAACTTTCCATTGAGAAATGGAATTAGAAATACCAGTTGCTGTATTTTTATTCACAATCTTGTTGAATTCATCTCAATCTCACAGATGTACAGAGAACAAGTCCTAAGGCTGTTTTATGTGCTGAAGTGTTTGCCTATTTCTTTGTGGAGATTAAAAAAATGCAGTCTGTGGAGAGAAAACCAATATTTTTTAACAGCTGGGCTTCAGATGCACATGCCAGAGCAGAAAGTGACAAAGGCTTGCAGCCACATTTGTATTCAGGCAGCTGTTACTCTGGTTGACAAGGATGCTTATTTTCCCAGACCAGCACTAGTACCCTAGTTTCTAACTCTCTTTAGCACACCTTGACCTTTCCTGTCTCTTCAGTTTTCCTCTTTGCCATCTTTACAATTCTCCTTCATTCTGCATCCCCTGACCAAGCACTGTGGTAGCTGCTCTGACCACTAGAGAAAGGTAAGGGAATTAGTAACAAGAAAAGGACTCTGCCTTTTTCTCACAGGTAAATGTAATACTATTGCTTATTCTTGGAAAACATTTAATGCATTTTCCCCCCACTCTGCTGCTAGATCATATACCTCTTTAAAAAAAACAACCAAACAAAAACCAGATGCTTTTTTTCTTTTTTTGGTCCAGTTTCTGACTGGACAAATGCAGGTATGTTCAGTGCCAGCACATACATGTCAGAGCATTAAATCAGTGGGAAGAGGTGGTGGTATGACATATGCCTATGGACTTGACACTGAAATGTAATTTCTAAGAGTCTTTTAGACAACTAAACTCATTACTCAGAAGGGCATAACATCAGAACAGAAAAGAGCATTCAGCCTGAGTGTAGTTCACTCACTAGAAATACAAAATAGTACTTTCAGACAATTGTTTGTAGAATCTGTCCGGCTCTATTTCTGTACAAAGCCTGCCACTTCTTCCCCTTCTTCACATTTCAATTTGTTTTCACATTTCATCTTCTGTATCTCTAGCCAGTACAACCAGTGAGATTCAGCCTGTATCCAAATCACGTGCCCTTAAATTGAGTTCACTGGGCAATGACGTTTAAAGGCAGGAAATGTCTGCACTGAAGCACTGCAATTTCATAGGGCAAGTTAAGAATTAAGACAAACTTTTGAAAGTGCAGCAGACCCCAAATCAGTCCATCGGTGAGCAAATCTTGATGTTCCTCCAGTCTCTCTTAATGCAAGAAGCTAAATCTTGTGGGGCCAGCCATAGTCCATCCTCCTTGGCTAACAGAGAAGGATACTTCCAAATCCTGCCTTTTGACCTGATCATGAGAGACCTTGATTAGAGCATAAACCACTGATAATGTGAAACTTTCAATTGTTTTGACATTTTGAGTTGAGCTTGGTGTGCCCAGGGGAGACCTCTCTCTGTGTGTGTGTGTGTGGTCAGGAGTTAGCTGGTAGTTTTATTTTACCTGGCTTTAGTCCTGAAAAGTGCAGGATTGAGAGGATTTTCTTTTTCTTGTCATGTTTTTGCTGGAGGAGAAATGTGAAGAAAAAGAAATCCCTTTTGACATGGGAAATGATGTTACATTTTGACAGTAAAGAGTAAATTTTATTGTGAAGCAAGCCGGCTTCTAAACACCATCTCTATAACTTGCACTTTTAATTACAAGGGAAAAATGGAATTAGTTCATTAATGCTGTGAAAAGAACAATGACCTACCTGCCAAATGGCAAGGTGGAAATAATTAATCTGGTCAATTAAAAGGAAACTGATAAATTAAAATGCAAAGCCTTCCATGTGGTGCATTAATTTAGGGAGTTATGATTTCCAGAATGTGTGTTTATTTTCAGGCTCAGTCTATCCTTTTCTTGCTTGAATTGATTCTGTGTTAGACAAGTCCAGTTAGCGAGTTGTTTGGCATTCAGGGCTGACATTCAAACTCATACACCCAGGCACATTTTGCAAAAGAGAGCTTGCAAGATCAAGCTCTTTATGAAATCCAACTGATGAAATGCACATACCTTTTTTATTATCATATTACAAACCCCCCTATTCCCTCTGCTTTACCTTCTTTCCCATCATTAAATGTCACTTGCCTTTACTTGAGCTTTAAAAGACACAGGCACAGTACTGAATTGCTGGGGTCATCTCAATCAATTTATGACCTTAAAAATCTGATACAAACGGAAACTACTGAACTGCTAAAGTATACAGCACATTTGCTCCACAGAACTGGAAACAGTAAAACGGTTTCTTTTCTATAAATACCAGTAACTCCTCTTGACATTTACAAGTACATAGTATTTTTTTTACACACTGCATGATCTCAAAAGTGCTTAACAGATCAGTGAACTGTGTATCTGTTCAGCATAGGTAACTACAAAGCCATTATGTGCCCTGCACCATCGCTCACAAAAGCTCAGGACATTTACATTAGCTCCTGTGCAGCTCAAAGCTATAAATTGCAATAAGAAATATGGGCTACTTACTGAATAGTTGACTAGTGCTCTGGTGCAACCTGCAATAAAATATGAATGTTATTGTTTACTTCAACTAGGGCATATATCATACAGAATCAAGGTCTTTTTGTTTGTTAAGATCAGAGTTGCTCCTGTCAGAAACACTTTGGGGCATGTCCTGTTGCTAAGGAAAAATCAAATCAAAAAGCAAAAGCTAGGCAGAGGACAGCCTGAAAGTTTTATATCTGAGGTGTTACAATTGGCAAGCATTAAAACACAGTGAGAGAGCCAAGTCAGATGTGATGTGGTAAAAATAAGCAGTGTGTGTTGTAGCCTCTTTGGAAGGCATGGGTCTGCCTTGTGACAGGGAATAGTATGAGATGGAATAAACAGCTGTGGCTGGAAATCAAATTCCTGGCAGTTCAGCAGTTCCAGTCCTCCTCCTCCAAAGCTACAAATCATCAGGGAGATTCCCCTCACCCCAGCTCCTGCCAACAGCTCTGTAAAATAACCAGACAGCCGCCACAGCACGGTTTTAACTCCTGAATGCTCACACGTGTCAGTAGATTTCCTCACCAAATCCTTAGGACATCGTGATTCAGAGATGAATTATATAATCTGCTCCATTTTTTTCCTCTCATCTAAACCAGCAAATCGTTGCCTGTGTCCGTCTGGAAATACCCTCCTAGAGGGGGTGGCAAGGGTGGGGGGTGTGCACAAGGAGCTTCCATCAGTAAATTCAGCTTCAAAGGGAAAGGGCACAGGAAAGGAGCATGCAAATGAAAACAAATGCATTTACTGTAAATGAGCACAGAATATATAAAACTTGCCTTAGGGTATGAAACTTGCAAAACTCTGTTAAAATCATCGTATTTCCCAACACTTCTGTCAGCTTCTGCTGTAACACCCCTGTAGAAACTGAGGCAGGTTGTCATTGCTGAGTGATGAAAGCTATCCCAATTAAGGAAATAACTCTCCAGAAGCAGCTAAAAGGTTGAGACCAGATATGTATGGAAGGCTTTCCTGACATAGCAAGTCATACGAGCATTGCCAAAACTGAGGGAATTCTCAGCACTCTGGTGTCTACTGAGAACAAGTGTACCATGCTCCAGACTTTGTCCTGCTGGCTTGTGAGGCTTGCTATCCTCTCACCCCTCTGTCCCACTGAGCTGTGCCTGGGGACTGATGGATCTCATGCACAGTCTCATCTCAGATCCAGATGTCACCCAAGCTGAGTAATGAGACCTTCTGCTTCCTCAGCAAGTAATGAAGTGCCCTTCTTAAGTCCCTTAAATTTAGGCTGTGTAATGGAAATTGTGTCCCCTCTCCTCATCCCAATGTGTCTTGCCTCAGTGCTTTGCTGTCACAACTGCCAGTCCTGGATTTGGAGACATAAAGTCTAGTGTTGTGTATAACAGTAGAGCTGGTGTAGGAATAAACAAAGCCCAATTTGTGTTTCATGACAGCACCCATTGTTGAACTGAAGGGTGGAAGAAGAGAGAGTTTAAGATAGACAATAAACCGAGCCATTTAAAACATGGTGCCAACAACTCAGTGAGCTCAGCATCCCATTTCCAGGGTCTAAAGCAGGAGGTAAAGGTCTGCTTGTTTGACAGGGGTCAAGATTCTGCTTTTTGTAGCCTGATCAGCCCCTTCACTTTCCACAGGGCTGAGCAACCTTGTATCCCTGGTGCAGGTGTGTACTTTCAGGTGATGTCTCAGCACATCATATCTTAAGGCACAGATTACCAAGGATATTTGGGAATCTCTTGATGAAATGGGGAGGCTCAGATGCCTACATGCCATGGAGGTCTTGGCCTGAGGGCTCCATTGCTTCATATGTAGTTGCTTGACCCCTGTCCTTGGGCCAAAGTGTAAAGAACATTATAATCTATGTCTGCACTCAAGAGCCTGGCCTCAACACCTGCATTGTTCCAGTCCCACTTTGCCATTGCCAGGGGTGGAGAAGACCTGCTGCTCGTCATGCTGAGGGCCATCCCCCGACTCAGGGCACACCTGCATGTGTTTTAAGATTTGCACAAGCTCTGCTTGGGCCCAAAGGAGCAGAGGCTGCAGCAGCAGCCAAGTATCCATACAATAAGCATGTGATCAAAATCTGAATCACATTTGGCCTTCTTTGCCCACAAAACTTTGTACTTATTGAACAGACTGTGCTTCCTTATGCTATAGATTAATCTTCTCCCTTGCTCTTTGTGTCCCCATCACACCCACACCGTACTTATCGCTGTTTTGAAACGTAAATGTGTGCCTCTGAGCAAGCTGCCAGGCCGTGGCATGTTTTATGCATCCTTATTAACTCTGCTCCGTTGCTGGAGTGAGAATACACGACGTCTGGATTTCCTTGCAGTCAAACTTAATATCCTGAAAAATGGGAAATTTTACTGAAATCCTGAAGCACTGGACAGGGTGTTGAAGGATCTACACCACTGTTTCCATGCCCATGTCATTGCCATGGAGCTGCAGAATTATCCGACCTGGATATATTGTCTGTTGGGTTTTTTTGTGGTTTTGGGGTTTTTTTTGAGAGGCGTGATTGGGGTTTTTTATCGGATGAGGCAAACACACTTTAGGTAATTTTGCCATTGCTCAGTTTAAATTAGTATGAAGTTGTGATGGGAACTCAAGATATGCAAATATGAACAAGGGAAAACTGACCATGTTGCATGAAAATTATACTGAGCCTACTGAGTGCTATGGGAAAACAAACAGAAATAGCTGTGAGAAATAATAAAGAGGATGTGAAATGCATACCAGTTCTTAGCCAGTATAAATATTCACTGCTTCAGGGGAGCCAAGCAAGCCGACATCAGTTGGGGATATCACTTACATGTCATGGACTGAAATATTTATTTTTGTGTGAAAAAGAAAGGAGGTGGCTGTTAGCAACTGTATTTGTGGGCAGAGCTAAGGCTGGATCCCTTGAAGTGCAGGTGTGCACTCTGGTTCCTCTGCAGCCCTTCCCAAGCCCCAGCCTGACTCCCCTGCAGCACCAACCCTGGGGATCGCAGGCTTCCTATAGTGCCTCTCATGGGTGTCCTGTACCGAGCCAAGTTCACCAACCAAGGAAGGGTCTTTATCCCACACCAGCACCCTCAATGCCACCAGCGCTCCTATGGGGCTGCTCCCAGCCTTAGTTTCATACTAGATGGGTCAAATGGTCCCTTATTTCTTCCTAGGATGCTGTGTATGGGGCTCTGCCATATAGGCAGGATGCTGGAGCAGGAAGATGCTGGAGAGTCTGCATCCACAGCACTAAGCTGGTCCTGAGGCTGCACAGCCACATGGCATTATCCATCTACAGGGTTACTGACACACAGCAACAGGCTTGAAACAACCCTGTGGGATTCCCACCTCTGATCTCTATTGAGGAGAGGCTCTCAGGGAGAAAATGCAGAAACAGAAAGCTCTCAGAAGGCAATGTCACCTGGTTTACTTCCCAGGCTGAAGGTAAAACTCCTGCTGAATGAAATCTGGCACAAATCCCCATTAAATGGAGATGTGGTTACTGTTAGTGCTACAGTACCACCCAGGAAGGCTCCTGGAAGACTGCATCAGGCTGCAGGGATTCAAATGCATGAGGTGAAGAAAACGGCAGTCAGGAAAATGCGTAAATGAATCTGTCTTTGTTTGGTGTCAGAAAATTAATGCCAGCTTCTTAAGGCACAGGAAATGACATTGGCTGCCAAATACAAAGTGCTCTGGATTTCATGGGAATAATTATGACAGTGAAATATTTTCTTAACTTGACCTTGGGCCACATACAAAATGGAGAGGTAAATTTGGCACTACAAATGCAAACTGAGCCACAGTAACTTATACCCATAGAGTATCTGGCCTTACAGAGTCTGTTCCATGGGGCCAAATCCTGCTGTCACTTACACTGGTGTAAATCAGACTTTTGCTGAATTGGATGGAAGTACTGGGGCTTGCACTGGGTAAATACGAGCGTAATTTAGTGCTTGGTGAGGACTGCTGCCTTGTGGAGGTCAGCAGTATCTGAGCAAATCACCAGCTCATCTAGAGCTCTCACAGAGGATCTGTAAAAGGAGAGAGTAGTGGTGAGGCATAAAATTAATCTCCCCAGAAACACTGTATGGGTCTTAATACAAAGTGATCTGAAGCAACAGTTGGGCTCAACAGAGACCTAACTGGATTCACATCACTGTTTGCAGACAGCCTTCTGGAGATTAATTCACAGACACCTTTCTGAAGGGCTGAGCACCCATACACCAATAGCTAAAAGGAAAGCTTCAGTTTTCGTAGCTCTGGTTTGTACTTCTGGATCTTCTAGTGTGTTGATTACCAATCTAGTTATGCTTGTTTGCTTCCTGCCTCTGCCGCATGAAGAAAGAGTTATTAGCATTATTACGTATTTAATTGTACAAGTTCTCACCCCACGTAAACATTTGATGGCTCTAGGTTCAAACAGCAAACTGATAGCGTCAGGAAATCACATGAGAATCTGTTTTGCATTTTTATTCCAGGATCATTTCCCCCAGTTTAATTCAAGAATAACTTTATAAGAATAAAAAAAAAGCGGTATCGCTCTGTTGGTACAACAGGGTATGTAAAACCTGGACTCAGACCAGCCTATATTTTCACTAGATAAAGGGAGAATGTATCAGCTGGGGAAAAATATTTTAGGAAGTGAAATAAAATGCCACAGCCCACTTTTGGTTTACTTTTCTGCAGCAACTACATGGCAGAAATATTAAGCAAGTGCTGTCACATAAGTTGCTTTCCTTATCATCCTAAAGACAAAGCTAATTACTTAAGTTAAAACTCATAATGAAAACATTGTTTAGGCTTCTTATGTAAATATACATCTGTTTGGCAAAAGGCAATTAGAGAAATTCCACAAAGCTTGATATAGTCTTAAAAGTATGGGAGGTTAAAACACAGTTTCAGTGTGTCCCAGTGCGAAACATGGGAGTTACCTATTTAACATGTCTCCCTAGGGAGGAAGGATCAGATTTCTAACATGAGAAAACACCAAAGCCAAGGCAGAGGCCTGCTGTTACTCCACCACGGAAGAGCACTTTCCTTTGAAATGTCATCAGCTAGAAAATAAATGAGTAGGGTTTCGGATTTCATAGAGAAATTTTACTGGGATTTTTTTAGATCGAAATGATGAAAACGCAATAAATTCTATCTTAGACTCTGCAAGTGAAAGGTATAAAAGATTATGTGAGTAAATCATTCATCCCTTCTGAATATCCTGCTGATAAAAGGGATCCCCTGATGTGATATGTACTGTCAGGTTTGAATTTGAAGCAAAGAATTTCTTCCAAGCTCCCTTTAGGGAATCTGCATGTTTTACACTGAATATTAGGATCACCTCTCCAGGCAGAGAGAGCAAGCCAGAATGAAACCCTAAGCCACAGAGAAATTATCAGAAAGAGATAAACTGTTTTTCTTTTTTAATTAAATTCTCCTGTAACCAGCTTTATAACCCAGCAAGTCACAACAATTTTGCCATATATTACACAGGCTCACTTGCAGACATTTCACAAGATCAGAAGGTGTCTCTGGTTTTTGCTCTGAACTGAGCACAAAGGCAGAAAGCAGGGCTTCTGCATTCCCCTTCCCAGGGACTCCATCCCACTCTAACGGCTTTGTATTTTGTTGGCTGTTTTGTTGCTATTAAGTCTCGTTACCAGTACTTCATGTCATCCGAAGCCCTGATCGTATTCTTGGGCAGAAGCAGAACTTAGGCACTTAAATGTGTCAGAAAAGATGGTGCCCTTAGTTACACAGAGAAGAGCCGCGGCTGCCCCCGATCTCCGCGGGAGGGGGGTTCCTACCTTCGTTAGAGATGGCTGCGGCTGTGCTCTCGTGTGTGAACATACGCTCTTACGGTAAAATCAACACTAGTCTAGAGAAGCTCCGGTGAGGTCAGTTGTGCCCTGGATTGTACAAATACGTATAGATCAGACCTACGGCTACTTAAGGGTAGGTTCTCCAACCGAGGTGTAAGGGTGTTACGGAGGGATGCAGCTGGCTGCTGGGGTGCACGGCATTGCCTGCCTGCCCGGGGTGAAGGCACCGGTATCTAAAACTGCTCCCTCTCACTCCCCTCCCGGCTGGTGGCGATGCTGAGTAGAAGCCTCCCTGCCTTCTCTCGCTTCCCGGCTCCTAAAAACGAGGAAAGCAGCAGCAGGACGCTCCTGGAGAGCCAAAGACAAGCCAGACCTGGATCTGATGAACCAGTGATCTGAGACTACTGCCTTTCACCACTTGGTTTTGCCTTCATTTGTCTTTTCCCTTTCTCCGAGCAGGAGGAGCAGCGAACTCTAGCGTGGGCCAGGGAAAACGGGCTTATGTCCCCCTTTTGCGTCTGCAGTATTAGCGGCCGGCATTTGTTCTGTCTCATTCCCCACAATCTGGCTGTTACAGACCCGTGTAGGGCACCCGAGGAGACGGATGCTGGTCCTGGGGGTGCTGCTCCCAGTCCGAGGTCTCCGGCAGCCCCCGCCCCGCCGCGGCGAAAGCGTCCGGCAGCACCCCCTGCCAAACCTGGCGCAGCAGCACCCTCTGTAGCGCGGCGAGAGCACGGCAGCGGCCGCCCAGCCCTCCCTGAAGGTGACACACAAAGGCACCAGATGCCAGGGGAAGAAAAATGCCGCTCTGATAAATCAGGCGGTATTTCCTAATAGAGCTGTCTCTACACCTGTCTCACACCCATGGACAGCTGCATGGGCTATATCGGCATGGCGACTATCGCCGCGCTATCGAGATGGATGAAGTAGTAGGTTGGATGACTGCCATTGGAAGATGTGTTGGTTTGTTTTTTTTGTTTTTTGGTTTTTTTTTTTTTGTTTTGTTTTTTTCCAAAACTGTGATGTATATTGACCTGCTCTGCAGGGGATGAGCGAAGGATTTATGTGCACTCTGAAACTCCTGTCCCTCAGCCCTGATGAAGAAGCAGACCCTCCCGCTTGGCATGGAAGCTGCAGTGATAAATACTACTGACAGAGCAAGAAAATCAGATATGCCATGTCAGAGCCCTTGCATTTCTGTTTGCTGACTGTTTGAGCGGCTGTGAATCAGTGCAGCAGGACACAAAGAGCTCTGTGAGGCACCAGAGAAATGCAGTTGAGAAAAATCCGAGCTGTGTTAATTTTAATTTGGAAGACAACTGTTAGAAAACACTTCAACCCATCAGGATCTGAGTGTTAGCCAACTCCTTCTGCCCTCTCCCACGGGAAAGAGGACTATAAAGTAAAACTGACTCATAAAAAGCTGTTAGTCAACCTTGATCCCTGCTTGTGACATAGGATAGCAAGAGTCCTAGAGGCAAAGTTGAGGGGGAGGAGAAGGTAAGCAGTGAGAAAGACTGAAATTCAGAGATGAGGATAACTGTGTCCAGCAAAGGACAAAGAACACCATGAAGAAGCTCAGACCATTCAGATCTATCTTGTAAATTCACCCCAAGAAGTTTAAAAGTTTGTGGTGCTGAGTGATCATTCTCATATTCCAGAATAAAATTTGGCACTTGTGTTTTCAATTTCCCTGTCCAAGTTCCCAGTGGGGTGGCTGTCATGATTTGAGTGCCTGCTAGGGCTGGGGCTGTGCTGTAGCGGTAATACTAGACATGGATGGGAGGCCATGGAGAGTGGACTCTGTAGGATGCCAGTAAAGGCTAAGCCTAGCTGGTTTCTGGTGGAGGATCAGGATTCCTTTTTGACTTTCATCTCTCACTGTGCAAAAGCAGTATTTTCTTAACATGTGGTGTACCATAGGAAACACAAGGTTAGCTGTTTGCACTAGAAAGCAGTTTGCATGAAAACTGTTTTTGTGAACTAATTCTTAGTAAACCAGATGGTATTCATGTGTTTATCTTCTGTATGCACTACACAACATGGTGTGATGTGAAGAAGACGTGTTGATCAGGTACACCCACTGCATTTAGCAGAGGTCTGAAATGTAGAGATTTGCTGAAAGGCCAAAGGGAGGTAAAGGAAGAAAAGTCTGGGGGAGAATATGGATCTTTTGGCATTTATCTTTTAGGCCACACAGCCACATAATCATGATGGTACCCCAAATCTGCAAACTGTTAATCTGGGCTGGACTCTGGTGCCTTTGCTGGAGGCTAAAGACAGTGTGGATATGCAGAAGTTTTGAAAGCAGGCATCTAAAATAGCATGGTGTAAACAGCATATTTTGGAACAGGCTGTCCAAAACAGCTTTTATTCTTATATGTAACTTTGCCATTTTTAGAGAATTAACATTTCTTCCCTTGCCTATCTTCTAATGGAGCTTGCTTACCCAGTAGAAACACCCTTGACTTCCCCAAGGAAGTCTCTAGTCATGTTCTACCCAGAACTGTACAAGCCTCTTTTACCTCATCTTTTCTATCTGTCTCACCAAAAAACCACCTCTTAATACTGAACATTTTTTGATCAGCTTTGACTGCAGTGCTGATCATGAGTGTCCCTGGCATCCGTTACTTGTGCTCTGCTGGTGGTATCAGCAGACATTTGATTAACTACAGAGATTTGAACACCAAGGGGGTTCAAGGTGGGGCATGAAGTAAATCACATCTCAGGGCCTTCATGCCTCCCCTGATCCACTTGCCAGCACAGGCAGGCTGCTGACAGGATGGCAGCTCGAGGCCTTTGTTCATTCAATGTGCGCTGTAATTACTGCAGGGGTTACCGGGGAAAAAGATCTGCCCAACTGCAGTTCAAAACAGCTTGTCACCTGGGAACCCCTTGTAAGGTTTGAGGACAAGAACATCTCACAAGATGCAGTGTAAGGACAAGGTGCAAAAGAGGCTGTTCAAATAAAATCCTGCCTTGGTCTGCCAGTGATGTGCATGGGAGGCATCTTGTGCTGCTCATCTTTCAGATACTGATGCAGTAACAGAGGGCTGAGGGCTTCCTTCTCTTTGCTCCCACCAAAAGGAAAAAAAAAAAAAAAAAGCAGAGGCTCTTGCCTTGGAATCAGTGTTTATCTGCAGCTGTTTGCCCTCCACAGCCCCCTGGGAAGATGGTCAACTGTTTCTGGGTAGTGTTTTCTGGTTGCCTTTTTTTTTTTTTTTCCCTTAAACCAAACCAGTCATTTTTTTGTTTGGACTAAAGAAAACTGCTGGCTTACAGCATTAACTTAGGTGCATTTTACAGTATTTCTAAGCAGCAAAAAACATTATTTGGTGCCCTCCCTTTTCTTAAATAAAAACGTATGTGCTTTACTTTAAAAATGTATTTTGTGTGTAAGCCACGTGGTGATAACATTAAACGCTGTATAAAGATGGTGATAAAACCAGTTGTAACATTTATATATTTTCATGATCAAAGTGCTTTGCAGTTGGAGATGCTATAAATGCACACTTGCCCCTGCAGGAAGCAACACTTACACTGCAAAAAAACTCAGGACCTGGTCCCTCTGGTTACAAGAGGGTCAGGTAGCTCTCTAGGACAAAACGGGAGCTGGATCATCTATCCTGATGTGCTGCAGCCATGGGAAGATTGGCTGGCTCTTCCTGAGGAAGAAGCTGTGGAGGACTGGATGGAAAATACTGCTGGGACAGGGAGAAGATCCCACGCAGGAGCATCTGTTGACACAGCAGAGGAAGAAACACCTGTCCCAAGTCTCATCCTGTTGTGCCTCAGCTCTGCTGCCTCTCCATCACCTTTCAGCAGCAGAGGCATCTCCACATTGGGGTCATGGTGTCCAGCATGACCCAATCCGCTCAGAAACCTTGGCTTGTCTGACTGCAAGGTGTACTCTGGGAGGGAAAGCAGGTGAAAACAGAATCAGGATTTTCTGGTGGGGTTTTGAATGAGCCATCAGTGTGCCCAGGTGGCCAAGAAGGCCAATGGCATCCTGGCCTGCATCACGAATAGNTCTGATCTACTCCAACAGGATGAAGCAAATTCCAAGCATGCCTGACTCTCCTCTAACTGTATCTTCTATGCCAGCCACACTATGCACAACTCTGTGGAGGCATCTCTTTTATGGGCACCTTTTTTGCCACAAGGAATGTGGCAGTTCTTCCTTCCCACTCTGCAGCTGAGGGCTCTGTGCCTTCTATGGGGGCTGGTGAGCTCAGGGAGCATATGCCAGAGTTGGCCAACACTGTCACCTCTGCTTAACCAGAGTAAATCCCTGTGTGTCCACAGAAGGTGCAGGTAATCTTGGCTACAGCACCCCAATAAATGTCACACACAAGTTGTACAAGAGCTGCTGGAGCACATGAGCATCAACAGTCAGCTGTGTAAAGGTCTCTACATTGCTCTCCATTTGAGGACATTCAATGTTGCACAGACAGAAATCTGCAAAGTGAAGTTTTTTAAATACTGACTTTCACAGAATATGCCCAGTGAATATTAAATAAAGAGCTGAAGCTCACCAAGTCATTGCCCATTACTGCACTTCAGACACCATTATGTGGCATGACTTTTAAAAACTTTTTTTTTAAAGGTCATGTGGTTTATGCTGCATAATAAATAATACAATTCCACTGTAAATTAGAAACATACTTTACAGCCTGCTGCTGTGTTCTGTGAAGGTAAACATCATTTGAAATCACGTGTCTCCTCTTTGTGGGGAAGCAGTTGTGGGAAATATTTAATATCACCCTAACTGGGGGGCTTTATGGTCTAGTAATGAGCTTTGGAGGCCTCCCTAGGACACCTTGCTGCGTCTCTTGCCTGCTCTCAAGCCTCCTTAGAACATTTTCCCATTCCTGACACTGTTCAGTTCGGTTTTACTATACTGTTTGGGAAACTTCTGGGTAAACTGTAACATTACTTAACCCACAATTGTTTCCTTTAGCAGAGATACAGATAAGCAGAGTTAACTTTCTCTATGTTGAAATGGTTGCAGAGGCCTATTTAGTCCCTATACAGATTAACTGGAAGAATTAAGTATTCTATTGTTTTATAATACAGCAACTTTCAGAAATGCTATCCTCTTTCTTTCCAGGTAAGCCACAGCACAGGAACTGGATTTCAAGGGATGTGCAGCCTGATTCCAAAATTCCCCTGTAACAACTCTTCAGGGATCCACTATTAAAGATAAGCAAACGAGTTAAAGATGCAGATCTTTGATCCTTATTTCAAAATCTTGAGGTCACACATTGCTTGAGAAGGTAGAATACAAAGGAGAACATCTGTGAGGCACATAACCAGATTGCATACAACCACTGAAAGTTATTTTGGTCTCACTTTGCTGTGGAACTCATACGAGGTATGGAAATACCCACATCTTTAACTTCCCATTCCCCTCAAAAGGTATGGGAATACTATTGAGACAGTACCCTGTCTGTTGCCAGTGTGATGGAGATGCCAAGTAAAGGAATTAAGCAAATAAACACGGTTTCAGACAAGTATTGAGATGCAGGAACAGTAACACAAGGAGAAAATTAAGAAGCAGATTTCTTTAGTCTAAGGGTAGAAGCTCTGGATGAAATGGAAGTTAAATGCTGCTTGAGAAATATGGAAAACAACACAATTTCACATTAAGGTGTCTTATAAGAGACTGATATATTCTGAGAATGGTATTGGGATTAAAGGGGCAGGCCAGGCTGCAAAGGGAGAACTGTGTTATTGAGCTTACACTTGCTACCAAATAGGTCTGCAGGGCAACAACTCAGATGATGCAGACACAGGGACTTCGGTAGTCACATAAACCAATGGATAGCACTGGACTGTGTCTCTGAAACTAGTTATGCCCAGTCTAACATTTCTACTGTGAAGGTAGACCTAAAGCAAGGTAGTGTCCTAACATACCCTCCTGGTCCCTCTATTAGCTGTACAACTTGCCAGAATACTCGTGCATTATAGATGAGTTATCAAAAGGGAATTTTAATGTTTGTAGGACTGATTTTTTATTATAAAGACTTTTTTTTTTTTTGTTTAAATATATTATTGATGTAGTCTGTAATGTATTATATATACCTTGGAAAAAGCAGACATAAATATTTCTCATATAAGCACACCTCAAGAGAACTAAAACAATTTTTTCCCTTCAATTTCTGTGCTAGAAAAGATGAACAAATTATTTTCAAATAACAACCAATGAAAAGAAATTTCATCAAAATCTCAAAAGTATACATTATTTTACAAATGAAATTTCTATGATAATTCTGTAATTATATTCTTGGTCAACAAGTCTTAAAGCGTAACATGACGAAAATGGAGAATGTCTCTAGTTATTTGATGCAGGATAGTTTCATGTAAATATTCTATTTTCCACTCAATGTTGTTAAAATACGTGACCAAAATTTTAAAGGTAAGCAATCCAAGAAAAACTCACTCCACTGTGTACTACCAGGGTAAGCATCACCTCACGAGCGTAAGAAAAGAGCAGACACAAAGCTCGCCTTTCCGCTGCATGAGAACACCATCTACACAGTCCACCCAATGATCTTGTACATCAGTGCTCTCAAGAGCCTGGCTTCATAGGTAACTGTATTTTTCCCACTGTGCATCCTCTTCTCTTCAAGAGGTTGCTCAATGACAGCTGGGATGTTTCTTCCATACAGCTCACACTGCTTCAGAAACTGAATGCATTCTTGAATAACGCTGTCACGTAGCATGATCATGTGCTTGGACATGTTCTCAAGCAAGGACAGGAAACACCGTTTGGCATAATACCATGTATCAGTGCTCAGTTTTTTGTTATATGGCTCCAGGCTTTTAATGACCCTTGAAATACCAAACTCATAGTTTCCCTTTACACAGTAAAGGGTACCAATGACTAAATTGACAATGCAAAGATGGTAGATATTTTTATCAGGATTATCATAGGCCAGTTTCTCTTCTCCCTTCTCGATTTTCCGCATCAGTTCCTCTGCATCTTCATTCTGGCTTGTCAGGATGTAGGAAACACAGAGGTTAGCTAACACAATGGCACTCACGTTGAGAATGTTGTCATAGTGCTTTTTAACTATTGGCTCATATAGGCCAATAGCCTCTTTATATTTGTTCTCCTGCATGAAGAGCACATGAGCCACATTGAGCTTCCACACCTCATGTTCCTTACAGAACTCCACCGATTTTCGGAAAATCTTTTCTACCATTGTGTAGTTCTTCATATCCCAGTAGATCTTTGCCTGGGCCATCAAAACAGGCATGTATTTATCCAGAGTCTCATCATACTCATTAACTGCCTTTTTCACAGCTTCATCATCCCAGTTTTGCCTCGCTTCCTGTACCTGCTTTGAGAGTTTTCTCAACTGCTCAGTCAGTGTCCCTGCTGAATCATCTAGCTTGTGGAAAGCCTCCTCAGGGGCAGTTTGACAAGTAATAATGGCATCCAAGAAGTTGTACAAATAAGGTGTGAGCAGTTTGTAGGTCAAATGAGCATTCTCTGCTAGAACATCAGCTGCTAGGTCATAGTACTGATGCTTGCAATAGAGAAGTAGCAAGTTTCCAAATGTTTCTGGTGGACAGGGGTTCTGCAGCAGAAGAAACTGCAGTTTCTCAAAGCCTTCCGTGGGGTGGCTGTCCATATTCATCAGTGCTTGATTGTGCAGTGTGACTGGATCCAGCTCCTCTTCAGCCCTTGGTGGCATGTCCGTGAGTGCCTCCTGGGCTGCCTTCAGGTTGCAGAGTTGGTACTCAATGGCTGCCTTGAGGTTGAAGGCCTCTACCAGCGCCGTCCGGTGCAGCAGCAGAGTGTTGCCTACACTGCGGACATCAATGCCCTCAGTGGTCATGCCCACGCTGAGCTCTGGATGCTGGTGGATGCCACGCTTTATGATATCAGAGATGTGTTTGAGGGCAGAGTCATACTGCTTAGCCGCATAGCAGCACAGCGCCATGTTGTAGGACAGCTCAGGCCAGTAACCCAACACTTGCATGGCGCTCGCAAACTTGGCGCTGGCCTCTTCGTGCCGTCCCTGCCGGTAGAGCAGGCAGCCCAGGTTGATCTCGGCGTCAGCCTGCTCCGAAGGGCCCTCGGCTGCCCCGGAGCTGCCGTCTGCAGCAGCGGCGAGCACCTCCTCTACCAGGCTCTTAGCCGCCGATAGGTCGCCTTGGGCATAGTGGATAGCGGCCTGGAGGCGCAGGGCCCGGCCCTGGTAGGCGGGGACGTCCAACAGCGGGCTAGCAGCCCGCAGGGCCTCTGCGTAGAGTCCGGCCTTGTAAAGAGCCTGCGCCTGGTAGAGCCGGTACGCGTCCAGCTCGGGGTGCAGCGCCACCAGCTGCTCGTAACACTCGGCCGCCGCCGCGAAGTCCTGCAGCTGGTAGTAGCAGTAGCCTAGGAGGGAGAGGCCGCCCCGGGAGCGGCAGCTCTTCTGCAGCTCGCGGCTCAGCAGCGACACCGCCTCGCCGCATCGCCCGCCGCCGATCAGCCTGTAGACGACGGCCGTGTACTGCCCCTCGGGCACCGGCGCGGCCTCCATCGCAGCTGCCACGGTAACGACCCTGCTGGAACGGAAGCGGAAGCCGGGGCTCTCGGTGCCGTGGCAACGGCTGCTGCCGGAGCGGAAGTACTCTCCACGCGGGCGTCCGCTCTCCCGGAAGTGGATGGGGCGAGCGCGGACATGCGGGGATGGCGGCCCCAGGGCGCGCGGGGAGCTGTAGTGCTCGGTGCCCAGGGTCGTCGTCGGCAGTGCTGAGCTCGCCAGCCGCCTCGCTGCCCTCCTGCCTTCCGCTTCTACAGCGTTTTGTTGCTTCCCCACATGCCGAAGTGGCGGAGGGAGGGAAGGGCGGCGGCCGGTGTGTCTGGGTTTGTCCAGCCGCCGTGATGCAGATGGGAGCTAACGGCGAGACAAAAGCCGCGTCTTTCGTGTCTGACTGTCGCCTTCTGCCTCATTCGTGCTTTTATCTTCTGAGCTGCTCAGTTACGATTCCAAGTTGGTTCAAATAGTTGACACACCTGAAAGCATCCCTAGGCCTGAAGGTTTGCTGTTTCAGTATCTTGTGCAGCTGTAAAGACTAAAACTCCTTTGTTTATAAATGTCTTGCAGTAGTTATCTTAAGCAGTCGTAAAGAAAATAATAAAAAATCACAGCAACTCAGTAAAACTATTTTTTATTAGAGATCAGTAAAACCAAATTGTTAATTTCAAAAACATGCTTTAAAAAACTGAATCAGCATTGTCTGATCTACTAAAGCAAAACAATGGGGGTAATGATATTAAAATGCCAAAAAGGGAAAGTACATAGGAGTTGCTTATATTTGAACATACACTCAATATTTCTGTGCATGTGTCAGTTGTTTCCTGTAGGCAGAGATTCAAAGCTTCTAATGTTATTCCCCGCAGAACTACAAGATGCAGTGTCCAACATGCATATAAATTGGTAATTAAATGCAAAGTAATCCAAGAAAGAAAGGTGAAACAATAGGCAGTAGGTGTTCCAATACTGGCACATTCAAATGGTGGAAATCTCTGGGTCCCTCATTTCAGCTGATTTTATACCTCCCACATGTTATGTTAGGAACTATTCATGTGATTTAACTCTTAAAAATCTTTGACAAAGGTGTGTCTTGCTCTACATTTTCCTGCGCGGAACACTCTAAGCATTGGAAACATCTGTTAATGTGCATTACATAACCTTGAAATAAACTTGTTCTAAAATTTCACCCAATGTGTAAATGATCTATCAGTAACTACAATTGTTTTAATTTTATGAAGAGAACATAAGTATTTGGCCTGTAGATGAAAACATTTCACTAGGATTAATTGATCTAAATATTACACATTATGTTAGGCACTGCTGGTTGCAGTTTCCAAAAATAGTTTGTGAGTACTGGTACAGGCTTTGTTGATAACTACAGGCACATTATGAGATTGCAGTGTGTTCTAAGGAGTGACCAGCAAGGTCACTAGTCCAGAAAAATGCAGCTGCTATAGCAAGGACACCATCTGAAGGAATACCTGAGCTAAAAGGAAAACACATTTGTCTACTCTAGTTACTCTCTGCAGGGCACAAAACATACTGATGACCTTCCCAGCAAGACCCCTGGGGCTCTCCAGGGGCAGGCGTGACAGCTGTATTGGGAGGTCAGTGTCCAGTGGCCATATGAGGCATTCAGTGATGCCTCATTTCTGTGAGCTAGTGATGCCTAAGTGTGCGTCTGCTTTGGAGCAGCAGCAAAACATCTCTTGACAGAGCAGATGTCCACATCTCGATCACATTACAAAGCTGTTCTGTTTTGCCTGTATGTCCCAGGCTGGAAGAAAGGCAAAGTGATGGATCACTTTTAGAAGACGTTGCCTGATACTACTACTTTACTGTGGCCAAAGATACCTCTTTGAACATCGCGTTCTCAGGAGAACCTTTACCCCAGGTGCCCCTTGCCTTGAACAGTATTTGGTTTCTGGGTGGGGTCACAGTGTTCTGTTGCAGAGGAGCACTTTAATTCAGGAGGATGAATGTATGAGACCCCTCTGAGCTCTTCCACCAAAGTCTGTCTGCTCTGTGCATCTTCCAGGAGTGAAGCAGAAATCGGGGCTGTACCCAGTGAGTGTCCTGTCTCCTTGCTGAGCACATGTAAGGGGTATTGGCAGGATGTGTGGAGACAAACCCACCTTCATGGTTTCCTACAGCAGGGTGAGGGAGATGCTCCTGCAGTTCAAAAGCCTGCTCCAAATCAAGCAGGGTTTTAATATTAGACTCCTTCCTGTTTACCCTATGGTTTTGTTGTGGTTTCTTTTTTCTTTAATTGGTGAGGTTGATTTTAGTGACTTGTGTCGTAGATGAGAATCCTGAGTAGATTTTCTATGGGGCTTGAACTGATCTTTGAGGATGGGGATGAAGACCCAGGTCTTCTCCTGAGAGTTTTCTACTGATAAAGTGGGGGCTGCTGACTGGCTCCTGTGAGACCTCATGACATGTAATTCATGAGACAAGAAACCTAACTGAATTCAGGTTGCGATTAGCAGAAATAGTTAGTAGGATGCACATTAAAAAAGGCATTGCTGTTGAACCAGTCTAATGCACCTTGGGAGTGGGAGAATAAAGTTCTTGTAACCCTATGCATGGTCCATTTTAGCACTGAAATTGTAAACACTGGAGCTCTCCTTCAAGGCCAGATTTCCACTAACAACTGAGACAAGTAAGTGATGACTTGCCTGTTGCTGAGGCAGACCAGATGTGTTGGGCACCTCCAGGGAAAGACCAAGAAGCACTTTACTTACACTGTCCAGGGTAACAGTGGATTCTTCTTTTCCACTCTTTTCTCCACATGCCCTCTAGTTAGTCCTCACCTCTTGTGGACCCATATTTTATACACATTTGCAGAACGAAACTGATTTCAATGGGTTTTGATCTCTCTGTGTGCAGTGGGCAGGGAAACAAAGTGAAGACATAGAGTGCTGATTTAATTACCTCATGGTCATCTCTCCTCTGCATATCTCAGAATATTTTGGCAAAACCGACTGAAGTGCTGTGGAAGTCTTTCCCTATCAGAAATAATGAAAAGGAAATAAATTTCTGTCTATGAAGCTTGTAAGCACTAGCTAAAAGGTGTTTTCCACCATCTTAAAATACAAAAAAACTTGGAATATGTTTCCTTGCTGCACTGCATGCTTCTATAAAGAATCTTCTTTTTATGTCAAAAAATTTAAAAAGTATAAGATTATTTTCTGTTTGTGTGGGCTTTTTGTAAGATTGAGCTATATCACATTCAGAGACTAAATGCTGTTCTGAGACATACTATCCCTGCTTGCAGTAGGGTTGCTTTGTTTAGCTTGAGAACAATTTGATAAAGATCTAGCTGGGCTTTCTCGTTTTATTCCTTGTGATGGAGGAACAGAACCATAACATTAGTCAGCAGTTTCTGAATTTTGACCCACAATAGGAAAGATACCAAAAGACAGGAGAAATAGATGGAGGCAATTACAAACAGTCATTTGATTGATGGTTGACATTGTTAGAGCTTCAGCTGTATGTCAGGTTGCAGTGGTGCTGAATCTCCATCCCTGCCGCTGGGTGTTGCCATGGGCAACAGTGAACTGAAGCCAATAAAACGGAGAGGAAATGAGAGGAGACTCAACCTTGGGGAAAGCTGTAGGGTACGCCCTATAAATTATGTTATGCTTAACAATATGCAATATCAAAATTCAGGAAAACTGTCTGCACCTGCCAGCGGTACTATGTCAGTTCCTGGTATCTGTTTTTCCCGTATAGTACATGTTGTAAGTTTTGTATGGCTTGCTGCTTACTATCCTGTGTATGTCTTTACTCAGGAAAGAAAGAAGTGGTAAAATAATAGCAGAAACATTTCCATTTGGTACATGTATTCACTTCTGTGCAGTCTGCATTCCTGCCCCTTCCCTGCTTCTTTCTGCTAGAGAAAGGGATGTGGTTCAGTTGTGTACGAAGAGATTGGCTTGCAATGGTACTGAAACTTCCAGCTATTCTCCTGTACACATGATTAGTAGCACAGAGGGGTTTGGTTTTGTTCTTTTTTT
>WBNM01003009.1:111815-182178 GCA_013399055.1 Ramphastos sulfuratus
TTTTTTTTTTTTTTGTAAAGAAGTGATCAGCAGATGCGTTGTTTCTGTTTGATTGTCAGACACGTGAAGTCAGCTTTTCAAATGTGCTAACAACTCACTTTCCTTAGAAAGAAGGAAAGCTCTTTTTAGTATCTGGTCAGCTGGGCCAGGTTCTGATTTCCGTTAAGTTGGTGCCAGTTCAAGGTAATTCCACTGAAGTAAATGGATTTTGGCACAGGTGTAAAACTAAGCTGAATTCAGCTGTAATTTCTGCTGCCAGATAATGCTATATTTAGAACCTCATTTTTCATGGAGCACAAAGGCTTTTTTCTCTGTGAATGGGAACTTGTAAGCACTGCAACATGACTCCTCTTGTGTCCGGTCATGCAGCAGAGAAAGCACCCGCAAACCATATATCACAGTTTTGCTACACTAGTGATCTTTGCACTGATGTAAAGAGACCAACCTTCAGGTAATACTAGCATCATCTCACAGAACTAGACATGTTTGGATTTGTGACCTATCATGTTCAATTAGATTTTTATGAACATCGTGACCAGAGATGTCTACATGTGTGCCTTGGCTAGTGCTGTGCTAGCTGTAATAATAGTATCTCAAATTGTACTAAAAGAACTGCAAGAGATGTAAGAGGTAGTCAGTCCAGTATGATGATATTTTTCCTTGCTATAATTTAAAAAATATTAACTGCAGCTGGAAATTATACTAGAAAGGCTTGTCTGTGGTCTACTTTTTCAATGTAATATAAACTTGAAGCACAAGGCGACAGATTTTTGCTTTTATTTGTATTCTATTTTCATTAAAGCCCATTAATCTTTTCCATAGGGGACACTGTAATATAAAAAAGAAAAAGAAAAAAAAATGGGCTGAAAGAGTATTTTTTAAAAGAAAAAAACCCCAGTCTCTAAAATTACCATGTAATATTTTGCCTTTATGCAAACTTCCCCTTGCTGAGAAATTTACTGCATTGTTAATAAGAATTTCTCAGGGAAGCAGGGACAGGTTGGTGTTTTTAAAGATAATAAACTTTCTTTTTTAAATGTAGCAAAGGTAGGCAATTCTAAAGGCCCTGATCAATCACTAAGAAGCTTTGTTGTAAAAAAATACATCTTCAGAATACAAAGCAGGCTTTTCAGGCATAAAAGAGGAGGGAAGAGAGAGAGGAACATCACAAAAGCAGGCATAATTGATTCATAACATGTACTGAAGAGATGCAAAACAACAATGTAATTACATATTTTGTTTTCCTGCAGATCCTTGCATATGAATTGACCAGCTTGCATCCCAGTTCTGCTTTGTATTATTAATTTTATTAAGCTCGAAGTTCTTGTATTTCTGTTTGTTTTCAGCTTTTACAGATTTTTATAGCAGCAGTTGAAATGTAGTGGAGCTGAATTCATGCTTCTTGTGCCAAGTCTTCCGTGTCGCTTCAGATACCAGTGCAATCTCACCACAGGCCTTCCTCTCCGTCCCACTAAGCCTCTCAGTAAGAGCAAACTGATATCCAATCAATTATGCATGTCTGTGAAAGCATTCCTTTAAAAAATTTGGTCCTAACCTTATGAAAACCTCTCAGATAGCTCTTACTGTAAGCAACACTGACATTTGCAGGCTTAATTTATGTCTTTGAGAGACATGGTAAAGCTAGAGGAAAAGGAGGATGAGGATGCCACCTGAGAAGGAAGTCTTTTTTGGTGCATCTCCTCCCATTTACCTCTATTTACTGCCACGGAGTCCAGCATAGGCTTCAGTTTCACATTCAGCTTCACTAGACACTGGAAGAAGATGTTTAAAAAAGGAGGATGAGAGAATAAATATTGACATTATTTCCAGTCTTTCGATGGACGCTCCAGAGAGTAATGGAGTAAAGAAAACTTAAATCTGCACCATATCCCCACCCTCCTTGCCCCCAGCTGTAAATTCCTGCATATGTAAAGCTAGTTGTTACTACTGAGATCTCTTTATCTTGCTCATTTTAACGAGGCTTTAAGTAAGCTACTAAACATGTCCAAAAATAGCAGGAGGTGGAAAAGTTGCTGCCCAACTGCTTTTGCTTTTTCGTAGAAGTGCCTTAGGCTATCTCCTTGCCGGCATCTAAGAGCAGGAGACCCATTGCTTAGATGACAAGTTAGACAAAGCTGAAAACCTTCAGATTCTCCCTAGTCTTAGATTCACATTTCCAGTAGATTAGTAAACCACAACCGTACCGTGCTTTCCAAAGTTGGGGGGGAGGGGGGTGGAAATAATTTCCACATGCTCAAAATAAAGGGGACAAAAAGAGTTTTCTTTTTAGATTGCACTGGAATTGCCTTTTTGCTACGCACTCAGTCAAGACCTCACAGAAGCCAATAAGAATCTTTTATCTGGTTTCAGCTGGCTTTGAATTATATAATTCTTGCACATCTTTGCTAGAAGTTTATTTTAACTTCCCCTTTAGAATGAAATGTTTATGTGGAAAGACCACAAGTGCTTCACCTGGTTTTACCCCTACATTAAGGAGAGACAGAACCTCATTAACAGCAGCACACATACAGGTGGAAAAGGTTAACTAGTTACCTCCCAAGCATCAGAGCAGGGCAGCTATTTTGATTACAAAGAAGTAGGTTTTGCTGTCTCTGATGGCATGGAAATGACATATTTGAAGTGAAGAAAAAACATGACAGAGGAAGACAGCAAAAAAAAGTTCTTCTAAAACTGCAGAAAATGATAAGGGAAAAAAAAAGAAAAAGGGAAGAAGGTACCTTTGTAGTTGATAATTTTCATTGTTTGCTTTAAATAGCAGGGTTAACAGCAACCACTTTAAATGGTCCCCAGAGCCAAGGCACTAGTAAAGAACTGGTTTTTTTTTAATAGCTAGTCTGCAAGCCATGGGAGCTTGGTTAGCTACTGAAGTAAGTCTTGGTAGATTTTTAATTGAGCTATTATATGATAATTAAAGGTTAATGGCCTGATTTTAAGATGCGCTGAAAACTTGCAATTTCAGTTTACTTCAGTAGGAAATATGAATGCTCAGCACTTCTGAAAAATCACACCCTGAGCGAGAAGCTGATTTGTGTGGAACTCAAATCCACTTGAAATTATTTCTTCAGAATATGGCACAGACCAGGCAGATAATATTGCAGCCTCAAGTCTGGGATAAGAAGCAGATTTTACTGCAGTCTTTGCCACACATAGCATTGCTTGCAGGTGATGGTCATTTGTTTGATAGAATAGACATGGATTTGTAACATACTCATCACTGTGCCTCATTGTTACCCATTTTTAGCTATTTATTTCAGACCACTGTGTATTCCTCAAACCTGATTTGATGCAGTCCAACACAGAGGAGCATTAATAGATTATGACACCTAAAAATACTTAAGAAGCTCACTGCTGTTATCATTAGCACAGGCATCACCACTGCCAATACATCTAGAGGCAGCACACTAGATATTTAGCTCTTAAGAGTAACTTACCAGGTCCTTTCTGTGCAAAGCCAGTATCCATCCACTGGCAGTTAAGCTTGCTGATATTTCTTAAACCTTGAAAAAGTTTTTGTGAAGTATTTTTCCAATATCCACTTTAGATTTAAAAAAATAAAAGCAGTGTTTAAAAATCAAAGCATTTCAAATGTCTTTATGAGCTATATGCTATATGAGCAACCCGTACCTGCTACAGGGAATGCAGAGGAGGAGGTCATTTGGACAGTGGACTCTGTCTCAGTGTGCTGTGCAGCTCGCAGCTATGTCTGTGTCCAGTCTGCACTGTTTGTTTATTTCCAAGACTGGTCGCAAGACCATGATGCTTTCAGACTAGTGTCAGGCAGCAGTCTGGGCAGGACCTACTGCTGTCACCATCACTCCAGGTTTAGGCATTTGCCAAGCTCTTACGGTAGAAGACAGCCCTTTTACTACAGTGCCAGGAGAGCTTGAGCTGCTTAGATAAATTAGCTTTGCATTGAATAGAGCAGAGTGGCCTAAGTAGATAAGGAATAGATTTCAGATGCACCTACACAGTTCTACTGTAACCACTACTGTATCTTATGAGCTGTAAATACCATTTAAATCCAAAGGTAAACGCATGCATTTCTTAGAAATATATACCTCTGTGCATATTACAAGTGTCTTATAGCCCAGCTGCAACAGAGGTTAGCAAGTAAATAACAGGAATGGCTAACTAATAAAATTAACTTTGATGAAATAAATTAAAAGAAGTATTTAAGAAGAGTAAACCATGTCTTTGATACTAATTTCTACCATAGCACAAGCAATTAATTCTATGGAATACTTAGAAAATATATAGTGTAATTTTAAGAAACTTTATTTTGTTGCACATTAATTTCGATTAGGGATACTTGCCAGTGCAGATTTTGCACTTAGTCTACAAAATGTCTTTATTCAGACATTGATTTGATGTTTAAACCACTGCATCTGTATTTAGTATCCTTTCATTCTGGGACTTTCTCATTCTGATCTAGTTTTTCAATTAAACCAACTACTATAATTCCTGTGAAAATTAGCTTTTATTTTATTTTTTTTCCAGCTACCAAAGCATTTCAGTAGGATTTTTCTGATACAAAATACACAAATTTAATTTTATTTTCTGCTTGAGATGTAATTAAAAACTCATTTGATTACTATATATCTGGACCTGTTTTAATTATTAAACTCCAGTAATCAATTTTCTTTTATGAAGCTTCTGGGAAATTATCTCAAAAGCAACACATTTCTCTTCCTTCTGGCAGGCTCTCGACCATTTACTGAATTACATTCATAGCACCTGTTCCTGATCCGGATTAAACCACTAATTTATTTCCAAAGCTATTTAAGTTCATTTGGCTGCAGCCTAGTCAGGATTTTCTATCTCCTGGCTGCACTTTTAACTTTCTGTTTTATCACATGAGAAGCCCTTGATGTACTGCTCCTCCATGCCACTATTTTTGGTGCATGACTCTTATGACCAGCTTTGCTAGTGATCTGTGTAATTTGATATTCAGCTTCTTAAACATCCAATTTATTGTTAGCTGTAGTAGGAAGAGGCTTGGTCTTTAACAGATGTCAGACAAGGGATATCACCACCTAAACAGAAACACTCTTTTTCCTCATCCTGCCTTGGTGCGGCAGGCAGGCTGTGATCATGCTGGTGGGCTGAGAGAACCTCTGCCTTCAGGAGTGGCCATTTCATCGCCTGGGACCTCCATGCCCACTTGCAGTCCTTCCACTGCAATGCAGGTGCAGGTTTAGGTTTGGTGACCTTCCCCATTTTATCCCTTTTACTGTAAAAGCTGTTCTTAATAGCAGAGGGATAAAGTGCTCTGGAAGAGCAGTCGTGGTGGTGGCTGTGTGCTCCAGCACTGGGAAGAGCCAGATAGGTTCACAGTTCCCTGATGCATCCATGTATTACTTCAGATGTGTGAGTACGCTGTTTCTCAGGAAGTAACTGTATGGCACTTACATTTTCTTACCACCTTTAATTATTTAGGTGTCTTTTGTGACTATATACTGCTCTGCCCACAGCATGCTTTCACAAGGTATAGATCCTCTTACACAGAAGCTCCTCTAGTAAGCAAAAAGGTTAAAGGCACTTCAGCAATACATTGTGCATGCCTGGGAGAGGGAGACATTTGTTGGTAGATCTACCTCCTGGACTGAAGGATGGTGTTGTGGGAGAGGACTTCGTCTGCTACATCACTGTCACCTGTGGGAAAGGCTGTTAGATGGAACAGCCAATATGCAGCACAGATGTGGCTGGAGTCTAAACTACTGCTAAAGCAAATGCAACATTATGTTGTATTCTAAGACTAACACCAAACTGTTTTAAAGGGGAACACAGTATCTCCTAACTTACAAATACTGCAAGACCTCCTTGTCTTCTTTTTTCCCTTGGGAGATTCTCATACAAATATTGACCAATTCTGACCTTGCTTAATTTACAAAGGTTTGACAAGATTACAGCTCATGGAAGTATGGTTGTGGGTCTAATATTTGTAAAGTGAGTTTATGGAATAACACCATATAAATTCATTTTTATGACTGAGCACATATCAGAAAGTTATAGGTCTCAGTGTTCACTCGACGTTGGAACCCAGTGGGTTCTAATGAATCACTTTTATTATGTAGGCAGTTTCTGAGTTTGAAGGGAAAGACTAGTGACCGAGAAACCACAGGGATAAATTCAGACCTGGTGTAAGCACATGAAGCATTGCTGAAGTCAAGAGAGTCATGACCAGCTACAGCAAAGCTGAATTGGACTCCTGAGTTTTGCTGAAGTGGCTTTCACATGAGAATAGATAGGCCAAAGGTGAACTATCTATCTGAAAGTCCTTGAACTTCAGATTAGTTCAGATAAAAGGGAACCTCTACTGCAGTCATCCACAGATTTGATCTTTATAATACAAATACTTGATGAAATTTGTTTTGAAAACCCAGAAGTATTTTTGTATATATGACCGTGTATTAAAACCAAAAAGACTGATAAAATTCTACCCTCTATAGGCTAAATACAGAAGATAAACTGATACAAAGAAGATACAGGGATTAACTTCTATGAACCTTTGACTCTGTGTGCATATGAATTAATTATTTACCATACTGATGCAGGGAAATGTTGATTATGTTCCAGAAAAAAACAAAATAAAACAAACCAAAACCAAAACCAAACGGTATTTAGGAGGTGGCTAAGTTCATGATTAAAAAAAAAAAAAAAAAGTTACTGCAGGAGTGACTTGAAGGAGATTTTGTTTATTTCTTCTAGGGCTTACTGAGGAGGGGTCAGTGTCATCAAGTATGTAATGCATCACTTTGCATTTCTGCCAATGAGGGTTTTTTCCCGATGCTTAAAAATGTAATTGGATAAAACGAATACACCACTACCTTCCCTGGAAGAAAACAGGAGTTTTTTTTTAGCTTCCCTGTAGAAATTGATATCAGTGGGGAAGGATGCAAATTGTGACTGCAAAAAGAATTTAATACATGCATGAGCATTCAGCTTTTCCACTATGAATTAGCGTTGTGCTCATTTCTGGTGATGGTACACTAGCAATATAGTGCTACACTCTTCTGTTAGTAAGCATGCATACCACAGGGGGATGATTATAAAGTAAGGTTCTTCACTGATAAAATGTGCCAGATACTTCAGGGAGGAAAATATGTACAGACCTCCTGCTAGCCAAATGTGCTCTGACCAATATCAAGGGTTCTGTGCTGTCAAAGGGAAAGAGTAATAGTGAAGGACTGGGTGTCTACTGAAGTAGCTCAACTGATGTGTTGCCATAGTTGCAAATGATTAATCTGTTCATAATAATTTCATGAAATGAAGGGTTTGCTCAGAAGAGGAAGAGTTATTATTTCATAAACAACTTCTTATTTGGCTCTGCTGTTTATGGTTTTGATTCCACTTCTAAAGCATGCACGAGACAGAATGTTTCTAACTCTTTTCCTTTCAACATTTTAACCAAGGAGCTGATCAATGTCTTCTGTCTTGCTATGAAATTGATTTTGAAAAACTCTTCAAACCATATCAGTCTCATATCCTTATTTAGTGCTTTGAATTTGCCCTCAGCTGGGAATTCTGCAGACAACTGTGATTCTGTTGTGTTAAACAGTTACTTGAGCATTTCATCCATCATCATTTCTAGTCCTTTTCTGATGCAATGTAGTTTGTGCTTTGTCTTTCTTGAAACTGAATGGCTGTTAAATTATCCATTTATCTTCTTTCAGATTTGCTGTACAATTTGAGTTCCTTCTATTGGCTGTCTCTTCTACCTTATCTGCCAACTTTTCAATTTACTTCCTCAGATCTTTATATACATTTCCATACATGACTGTGTGTCCTTTGCAACACATTAGCAGATAATTCTAAATAAGACTGCAACTGAAATTGTAGTATTATAAATTATTCACTTTTTCTCACAGACCAGGCTGAAAGCCTTTAGTGAGACTTAGCTTCACTGTTTTTTCTGTCTTCTCCCAAATATCTTTGTTGATGACCTGGACACAGTTGACACTTTTTTAATTTTTTTTGGGCATAAGATGACTAAGAAGTAAGCTGGAATTACTCTTGTTTGAAAGCAAAAAGTACTTGTTTCTGCTGTCTCTTCTTCTAAGCAGTTTGTGAAAACATATAAATTCCTAAAACTGTTGATGGTAATACAACATTTCATCAGTCTCACCAAATTACAAAAATTCTAGCTGAAGTAATGTTCTGTTTATTTCCAAGAGCAAAATTAATTCCACCTTGCTTTCAGGAAACAACAAAAGAGGACCAGGATCTTTGTGCCCATTGTAAAAAGATGTTTTTGATACTTAGAGACAAAACAGTCCTTCCTCTGAAACCTCCAAAACTGTGACTTTTTGTATTACACTGTGAAATAGTGACTGATTTAGAAGGGAGTTGCAAATAAAACCATTCTTTATTATTTTTCCTGGGTTTTCTCCTTTCTCGTTTAGCTCTTCAACTTCTCTATTAGTACTAAAGTAGAAAAAAAATCCCAAGACTCTTGGCTAAGATAAGAAAGTTTGCTGATGCTTATTCCATTACCAGATGTTGTACTACAGTTGTAGTATCTGAGTCTTCTGAAAGATCAAGAGAATTCATTCTGTGTGGCCTTGTTTAGATTCCTCCTTAGTAGAGAAGCACTAAGCCAACAAAAGTCCTGAAACTAGTTGAGCTCCTATTTCACAGCTACAGAAAGATCCTTGTGCAGTGCCAAAATCTCCTTTCTCCAGGACAAACTCTTATTCCTAATGTAGTCCTTAGCTACCAACTCCTCCCAGCACTGGCATTTGGCCTGATTAAGTTTTCTCTGATGTACATTTTGCACAAACATGGCAGAATATGTTGCACCTGCTCTTCCTTGTATAATATTACTCCCTGGATTTCAACAGAAAGTGAGACTAATTTGATCTGCCAATGTCTGTACAGCCTCACTCTGTGGTATATCACATACTGCATCCTGAGCCTATCTGCCTTACTTATGCTTATCAGCCAGGCAGTCCCAGGAAGCGTAGATGCATTATCTCTCACTCTGTGTCCAAATCAAATGTTGGAAATAAGCCCTACCAAGAGTGTCTATCATTATGGTGTACTTTAGGATCTGTTGAAAGTTATCTTCCTTTTCCCTCAAAATGCTATGAAGGAAGAGCTGATTTCAATGAGAATCATACAGAGCTCATCACATTGCTTTCTATGAAAGCAGTTTTCCAAACAGCTTAGTCTCAATTCCTTCTTTTTGTTAAAACACTTCTCATGGACTTAGGAACATATTTCAGGGAATGTCTATATACTGCTCATAGTGAACAGCTCACAACCTAGTGCTATACCTGCCCCTGAGGAGCTGAAAACTTAAAATACATCTGCAGTGCTCTGCCTTTTGTACCAACAGTCTCGGGTATGAGTGAATGGTGAGTACAGCAGGCATTTCCAAAATGTTTCTACATCTAAAATCTTCCTCGTTAAGTAATTTGAAAAGTTTTTTCACTTCTGATTGTATAGAGAGGACAGAAACATCTGAAGGAAAAAGTCACTATTTTGGCTGCATCTAGTGAGTCTTGCCTGAGTAAGGATAAGCCATCAAATGCAGCCCATTCTGGACAAGCAGGACTTATAGAGGAGTGGCCCACACCCTGAATTTCTTATACAGTATGTTCTTATGCAAAATTATAATGGAAGGAATGAGAGGAAGGGATAGAAGTAGTAACTGAGGAAGGACAGCATCAGGACATAGCAGTGTATGCATGATTCTTAAAGCATACCTTTTCCTCCTTCTCTGCAAAGCAATGTTAAAAAGTTAATCTCCTGCCTTGTAATTGTACCTGAAGTATAGACTTATGGAATAAAAAAAATCACTATGTGTGCACATGCACTTCCAGTTCAGGTGTCAAAGTCAATTCTTGGACAAGAGAACTTAGAGCACATAGGTAGCGGTGACTGGTGGAGATTTCTGTGGAGCTTTGTATAAGGTTACCATTTATGGTGCTCTGTGCAATCAGTGTATGCTTACAAGCAGAACAGATGTTTTTTCAGCTACATCACCATACTTTAATGATAGATTTAATTACAAGGTCAGATGTTATCTTCTGTAGGAAGACAGCCCTATCAGAGCTTTTGGAGTTGTAGACAGAGTGTTTCGTTTTCTTTCTAAGTACATCAGACAATACTATAAAGACTTCCTTCACATTCTATTCAAACATTTAAGGTACTTGCAAGGCTAAACCTAGATGTTTCTACTCTTCCCACATTCCCCCTAGAATCCTGCATGGTGTAATGCAAATTCACTTCTGTAGATACTATTATATGCTTAAAGCACTCAATACTGAAGAAAAGCTTGAATAGCACTAAAAATAGCACTAAAATGGAACAGTTCAATGGAGCACCAAGGTAGAGGTGAGCAGGGCAATCTCAGACACGCATAAGATGTAAAAGCTGTGAGCTTCTTTATCTTCCACAAAGACGTCTCCCTTAAATTTAAATAGCTGCTGTCATTTTCACTGACTACCTGACTATGTATTTATCTGCCCAGAAGCAGAGTGCACGGCCTTTGGCCCTGCTATTCATAGTGTAACTGTCTCTGCCTAACAATGCTGTGAACAGAGCTGGGCTTCTCTTAGTATCTTTTGTCTGCAGTGACTCGCTGAAGCTTTGATGTTGTTTGTGAGAAAAATAATGATTAAAAAGAATAAGATCTTCACTCTCCCTCACTGACTGCTCCCCACTGAGAAATCTAACGTGAGTTGGGAAAAATCTGTGACTGATCTTGTCTAGGGTACACAGAAACCACAGAATCCAGGAGAGAAATCTGTTAGTCTTGAAACCCTTAGCATCTCTTTAGTGGAGGGTCAGAAGGGTAATTTGTCTTAATGATCAAAATTGTGTTTCCTTTTACATAAACACATATGTCAGAATAGGTACAGAATACTTTGTGTGGTGAACACAGCTGTCAGTGTAGCCATAGCATTCTATTTTGGTTGCATGTGCTTTTCTTTCATAGAATATTCTAACTAAAAAAAAAAAGGGGAGGGGGGGGGGGGGGGAGGAATGGTTTCTGAAGCTACATTAGTGATTTGAAATGCTCTACAATTAACAAAAATAATGCATTTTTCCTTATAAATTATTCTAATAAGCTTGTTTGTCATTTCTACTGATGAATGCTCTTCTTGCTGGCATTTTTGAATGAAGAGCAAATGTGATGCAGTAAAGCGTAACTAAAGCTCCTAAAATCAGAGTTCCAGAGTAAATGGATGTTTTTTCTGCTTCTCAAGGCAAAAACACCACTGTCACATAAAAACACTCTGATCTGTGATCACTACAGTAACAAAAAAGTAAATTCAATAAAATTATAATGTCCCAAGTGTAATAAAAAGCAATGAACAAAAAATTGGAAAGCTTTTATCTTCACAAACCTTTGATCCATAGAGTGAAGAAAATAGATTTGATTACAGAGATATTTTGAAATTGGAAGTGGCTTGATTCCCACATTGAACAGATGTGGGAGAGAGGAAGGGAGCAGAGCCATAGCTTGCTTTGTGGCGAGAGCAAACACAGACAGGTTTTGGATTTAGACATTTGAATAGCTAGCTTTGTGTAATTCCTGATAAGTTATGATTTTTTTTTTCCAAATATCTCCAGCTATCATCATATATTTATATTCAGCTTCAAGCTCCACATTAGCTTCTAATGTAGCATGTTTTGATATTGCAGAGCTTCTTTCTTAGGGGTTGGACCAGCACTGCAAAAGGGTGTCAAGCAGGTGCACAGATCTTGATGATTTGCTGGGCACTTTTAAACTTTCTGACAGAAAGGGCACAATCTCAGGAAACAGTCCTAGCCAGCTAAGCAAGGGATGTGATACACATCTGCCAATAAAGTAGACTTCATTGTCCTTTACTTGGGAGAAGAACTGTCCCTCAGAGTGGGTTGTCTTGAGCTACCTTAAGGACATGTGAAGAGCAGAGCAGATGTGTAAGAAGGAAGTAGAACCAAATATATCCCAAGACTGATCAAGTCCCAAAGAATATTTCAGAACAGAGGAAAAAAAAGTAAGGCTAGGAAGGCCATAACTCTTCTTACTGCTCTGCAAAGTTTATATACTGCTTGAAGTATGAAACATTCCTCATGGGCACTGTGTTATGTAGCCTAGCTCGTACGCTCGGACTGTGGAGGAAACACATAAAGTATGGTTTGTTATAGTACTGTCAGTGGCACTGCAAGTTCCTTCTGCATTGCATACTTAGACATCTGCAGCTGCCAAGAATAGCCTACTTTTGGGAACTACTTAGAGCAAAGAAAATTTTAGGGGGCTCTGCTGGTTTCCTGTTTGACTTTAATGGAAGTTGCCAGTATTCACTACTTGATGGAACCATCTCTGTATGAGTGTCAAATAACACAGAGCACAGCATTAGGTCCTGCCGTAGCAACTGCATTGATATGGACACATACATTCTCCACAGATTTCCCTTCAGGCCTCTGGAAGCTAGGATCTGACCACTTATCATGTTAAAAAAAAATACAGGCAAAAAGCTTTTATTTTGTTCTTTCTGGTTTAATGTTGTAATTTTGGTATCAAAATGAGTGTCAAATGTTGATTTCAAACATACGTTTTTTTATAAGCACGATGCTAGTGAGCTCTGTAAGTACTGCTAAGATTTAACTAATTTGTCATCTGCCACTCTGCCTCTTAATGTTGCATTGGTAATGATGTAACACATTCTCTCCCTACATGCAGTCCCTACAACGTATTTCAATGGGTAGCATTTTAAAGAATGTATTTGGAAAGGGAAAAAAGAGAAAAAGGAGAAATCTAAGACTTGGCCATAGTTGTAGTGTTCAGCCAGCCCCAAACAGACGATTTATGATGCCTGAATACACTGCTGATGTGATATGTGCACTGAGGTTTGATTAAGCTGGATATGAAAATTAAACCTTGGCTCCACATTAAAGAGAGAATCTCCTGTGGTGTGATACTATGACATCAAGTTTTCTGTTTACCCCTAAGGCTGGTGCTGCAATGACTTCCAGGTTTGATGGTGTCTCTTTTTTAAGTTGTTGAGCAGCAGGCTAATAGCTGCACAGCATGATGCAAAGACAGCAGAAAGCAGGGAAGTCAGATGTGAATATATTCCCCAGAGATCTCCTGCTAAGATGGAGCTAACTAACCAGAGCTTTAGTGCTCAGATGTAGTCTTCTCATGCCGAGGATGGGCTGATTATCAGCTCTCCTGCCTGATTGTATATTTTTGGATCACAGATGCTATTACAAATAATGAATTCTGGTACAATACAAATTCTAGTGTAATATGAACTATTATATTGAAAGGAACATTATTTTTAAAGAGTTTTTGTCCAAATTTTATCGCACTTCCCTATATTGTCAAAAATTATCTTGATATTTTATAAAATACAGGGGTTTATTCTTCTGTCCTTGCTCTCCCTTAATTGTTTGAAAGCCCTAGCTTTGGTTTATTTCATCATGACAAGGACTGTCTGAAGAAAGGGTCAGGATCTACTGGCAAAGCAGTAGCTCACCTCACCATGTATGCAAACGCATGCTACCCCTGGCATACAACAGGAGCTGCCTTTGCAGCTGTGCAGCCACTTCATTATTGCCAGAGTGGCAGCCTCAGATGCCACAAATGGGCAGGGAATGCACATCATCCTTCTTACCTCATATGCTATGCTGACATATCTGGCCTATAAAACGAAAAGTGACTGCCAATATATTTTTATTTGTGTATAGGGAAGCTACATTCAGACACAAGTTTGTCAGTTTAATGTTAATATGGGAACCCTTGGCTTCGTGTCACTGCTGACCCATTCACTGCTTGGAGATGGGAGGCAGTTTAGGGTAACAGGGAGAACTTGTTGCAGTCCCCCTAAAACACCTATTGAAAATATCTTTATGTTTTCTCAGATGCCAACAGCCAAACTGGCAGTCTGTAGTGGAATAAGGCAATCTGTATGGTTTCAGTGAGTAGAGGGAAGACTGATGCAGTTATTTGTTGGTTAGGGTTCTATAGTGTTCTTTTCCATTTATTATGCTGCTTATGTAGCTCTGCTTTCTATTCAGATAAGAGACAAACAAATTGGTGAAGCTTGTGTTACAGAAATTCTGAAGCTGGCTTAATTTGAAAAGAGAAAAGCATTACTGTGGTCACCTGTAGCCTTAATAAAGTAGCACTTGAGAGCTTATACAAAGCACATAGGCAGTCTGTGTAGAAGCATGATTAAAAGAGTGAACTCCCAAGTTAAACGGCACACAGGTTAAACCACAAATCATGTGTCACTGACCTTAAAGGCTTGGCCTAGAGTGTCCCTTAACACTTTGGAAAGGAGCCAGAAGTGAGCTCCTCTTTGAGTCACACACATTTGGATGGATTTGACAGCAGCACCTATTGAGGCCGTCCCTTGGGTGCATCTCTGGAGAGGACTCTCCACCTTACTATGATGAGAATCAGTTTGTCTCAAATATAATAAAATAGCTGCCCTATCAGCTTTTATAACATAGAGAGGAATTATATTTACAGATACTGTCACCTTGAGGGAATCTGAAGATTTCTGCATAGAATTCAGATGTTTGGGAAAGTCAAAGAATTCAAACAGCCTTCAAGGCTGCACTCTTTTTCCCTAGAGATGCAAGAACAATCTTTTCTGGACTTTACAGAAGCAGTAAGTAAAAATTACCTCATACAATGGCATGCAGATGCTATCAATCCACTCGAGCTGCAACCTGGGTAGTTCATCTTTCCTGTTCCGATCAAAAATGGCCTGAATCGAGAATGGAACAAACTGTCATGCTTTATTGCACTGAAGTATTTTACAGACAAATCATCCAGCACTTTGGAGCTATGATCAAATTCTCACAACCACAATGCTTTTAAACCAAAATCTATCTTTGCAGCAGTCTTTCTACTGCTTTTTCTGGCATGAAAAATAAACTGCTTATTTTCAGTTTGGTTTTGAAATTTGTAGGCTGAATTTTAGAATCCTGTGATGTAAAATAAATGCTCCACAGCTGGAGTTGAGCTGATAGGAAACCTCCTGTAGACATGCAAAGTAGGTATCTTTCATCAGCCATTTCCCTTATCTCTGGGTTTTCCAGCTCAGCAAAATGAGCAGCACTGGACCTGGGCTGGCTGCCTCCCAGTCACAGACCCTTTCTGCAGACGAACCAGGCACATGTGTGAATCTAAAGGGTGGGGAATCAATATCTGGGGAGCAGGTATCAATTTGATTGTCTTGAAGCAGCCTCATTCACTGCTTACTGCCGCCCCAGAGGAGATTATAAAGGTTTAAGCCGATGCTTAAGAGGCTTAATTGTTGGCTGAAAGGAGATGGAAGAAACTGAGTTCTGCAGAACTTGAGCATGGGTTGTTTACTCCATACTCTCCTTGGGATTACTTGGGTCTGTCAGCTTTCCATCTATAGGGGTTTAATCTTTCTTCTAGTGGCCCATCCACACCATATACCCAATGCCTTTTTAAAACTGTCTGCATATGCCAAGTTTTAAATCTGTTTGTTCTTATTCTCCTGAGAAAATTTAGTTTCTTTCTGTACCTTCTAGAAACAGGCTATACATATCACATAACATTAAATGTCTGGTTGAATTCTTCTAGTTATGGCCTGTTCTTTCTGACATAATACAGGTATCACATAGTGTATCTATATAGAACCAGGAGGTAAGATTCAAGGACTCTGTGATTTTGAGTTGGAATCTAGGGTTTCATTTTGGAAAATTCTGTATTTCCTATTTGAATGATTTTGAAATATCCCATTATATTGTTATAAGCACAATGCAAGAAAAAAAATCCTTGAGTTGTAAGATAAAAGAGTATCGCATTACCTTGCTGACTAACAACCCTCCTATCTAACTAGTAGCAATATCTGTCTAGGTGGCTTGTCGCAGCAATATGTAACGAAATATGTCAGCACCTGATCTCACTTAAAATTTCCTCATTAACATGGTAAAACTCTACATGATGGTTTGAGATACTTGAACGTGTCCACAGAAGGGCAACGATGCTGGTGAGAGGCCTCGAGCACAAGCTCTATGAGGAGAGGCTGAGTGAGCTGGGATTGTTTAGCCTGGTGAAGAGGAGGCTCAGGGGAGACCTTATTGCTGTCTACAACTACCTGAAGGGTGGTTGTGGCCAGGAGGAGGTTGCTTTCTTCTCTCAGGCAACCAGCACCAGAACAAGAGGTCACAGTCTCAAGCTGTGCCAGGGGAAGTTTAGGCTCGAGGTGAGGAGAAAGTTCTTCACCGAGAGAGTCATTCACCACTGGAATGGGCTGCCCAGGGAGGTGGTGGAGTCACCGTCCCTGGAGGTGTTCAAGGCGGGTTTGGACGTGGCACTTGGTGCCATGGTCTAGTCTTGAGGTCTGTGGTGACGGGTTGGACTTGATGATCTTTGAGGTCTCTTCCAACCTTGGTGATACTGTGATACTGTGATGATTCTGTCCCTTAGCCATCAACTGTTAGAACTGTTAATACACCAGTTTAATGGATTTTTTTTTTAATTGTGAAGGGCCAAACTGAGAGGAAAATCTTCCTTCAAGCTGTACAGCTTCAAAGCATCCTACATGTGGCTCACAGATGACTGTATTCCTTGGTGCAGATTATAGAGCCCAAAGGAAGAGTGAGAGAACTGCTATGATGGAGGAAATACCGAATATATTTACAGCAATACACTCTTGTTTCCCAGCTGTCTAAGCTGTTGAATGCAGATTTTCAGAAGATATGAGTCCAGTAGAAAGCTCTGGCTTTGGTCTTTATCTGCATTTCTACCAAGTCTACAGTATGTCCAAAATGTAGGTATTAACAACATACCTTACAATAATTCTTAAAGTTGCTGGACCTGGGCCATTTGCACTGAAATTCTTTGCTACTTGTAGACAGTAATGTTAATGTGTGTGTTGAAATAAAATTACTTCTCATTAGCATGAGAAACACACACACATTACAAATTTGATATACAAGGCAGGAAAGGCACTTTAATCTATATTATATGGAGTAGTACTTGCAGTTATTCAGGCCTAGATTTGGTCTTGGAGTCATGAATACCATAACTGACTGATCAGGCTTCCACTGGACTATAGCTACCATTTTTTCTAAGCTGTAGACACAAAGTTACTATAGGAAGTATCCCAACCTCTGACAGTATACAAAGTGAAATGCCTTTTTTTTTTTTTTTTAATCTGACCATTACTTACTACAAACTTTTTAACTTTATGGACTTCATTACATTATCAAGGGCTCACGTGTGAGTATTACTGAAGTGTGAACAAGTCTGAGACACCAAGATGGTCTTTTTGCTTACAGAAGCATACTATATTTCTGAATGGCTTGTGAGTTAAATTCTTTAGAATATTTTGTTATCCTTGCCTTGTTGCATGCAGATTCCAGATAATGGCTTGTCAACATTGTGAAGTATTTGATCTGGATAAGGTTTCTCTTAAAATCATTCACTGGAAACCATTATAAAACTTTTTCTCTTAGTTCTTGTTTGACACTTTACATCCACCTGCCTACATTCCACTTGATACCAATTTATCATTTCAATCACAGTGGTATACTTAGTTGTATACCTATAGAAATGCTGTCCAGCATTTGATATACCAAACATCACAAACTGTTTTCAGCTAAAAGCAAATATGTCCGTTTCGATTTCCTTAAGTAATAGGTGACTTTTTTAGTTGCATACTGTGTATTAAAACCATTACTTTTTACTTAGAATGACAGCTTAACTTTGGAAATAGTGCAGAAAATGGGGAAAAGGTCTCAATGCAAAAGTGACTGAGTTGACTGAAGAACTTTTATATGTCTGGCTTAAAAAGCTTGTCCTTATTGGCCAGAGCTTGTATTTATTCCAAGATTTTTCTTCATATTTAAAATATGGTTATTTTGAATGACCCCAATGATATTTTCTTATCCTATCCAAGGTAACAACTATTTCAGAAGTGATAAAGACTTACAGAAGGGGTGAGTTTGAGTTCAGATCTTTCTCTGTCTCCTTGTTCAAAGAACTCACTAGTTACCAGCTCAGCTGCCTGAAACAAAAATCATGGTAAAGACTGGAGTTATTTCTACATAATATTTAAGATAACGATTTCTTGGTCAGACCATGCCTTCACCTTGTGCTTAATGGTAAGGAAGTGAATAGCCCACTGACATGACCAATGTCAAGCACATGTTCATAATAGTTTTCAGGACTGGGCATACAGCTACAACCACTGACAGGCACACTTAGCCCTCTTTGATAGGGAATTGACTGAAGGAATTACATTGCAATGTAGAGGTACCACTCAACAAAGTTACATGCAACTTACCCAAGTACTGAGAACAGAACAGAAAATTACAGCTTCTTGGCATCTGTAATTATGTCTCTAAAAATGGTCTCTAAAATGTGCAAGAGCTCTCTGGGTATTTACAGGTTGTAAACAACTTCACTTACCAAAGAAACTTAATTAACCAATAACCTCTGTTGTCTTAATTTTATGTGAAATTATGAAGGTTTTTTTGCCCACTATGCTCTACTTTTCTTTCCTATGGCTATCATCATTATAGGATCTGAATATCTAAATATGAACTTGGATTGTTATTATCATATTGAATCAAAACAAACAACTGGCGGGACAGAAGTTGAAATGTGTCTTTCTGACTTAGTGTATAAAAATGTTCTATTCGCAGCAGAGGGTTGTGCTTCTCAGAAGAACACAAGATTTAAAAACAATAGAAATTGTAGGAACTCAGTGAGAAATCCAGATTTAGTAGCCTTTATGTTCTGTATTCTTCTCGTGTGGGAGTCTTTGAAGGTAGGAAACCATGACATGTGAGATGCAAAAAAAGGGGAAACTATTGAAGACAGTATGAAGGTCCTAGAGCTCATAATTGCTTATTGTTTTTAAGTGTTTTCAAGATCAGAAACACCAACATACAAAAAGGTGAGCTAAACAGAGAAGCTACACTTGAAAAAATGTCAAATTTTCTTGCTTCAGCAGCTACACAGTAGCTAACATTTACAAATCTTAAGCTTGTTACAGTTAAAATAAGTAGTACCAAAATAAACTGGAAGTAGGTGAAGTGATGTTATAAAGTACTCTTAAATCTTAGGCCAGGCTACCACACAGTTTGGAACTCTATAATGTATGTAATCCCAGTGCACTAATAACATTCTGGATCAATACTCCAGTACAGAGGAATAATTTAACAACTTAGCAGCAATTAAGAGTTTGCCAAGTGTATTCTACAAAAATAATCAAGACATAGTCTTACCCCTGTCTCTCACTGCTATTCTGGTCCTGTTCTTCTGTCCCTTTCCTTCTTCTTTTGTTTGCTTCTATCTTTTCTTCATGAATTTTGCCTTCCTACTTTAGCCTTTATTGCCTTTGATTCACATAGTTTAATTTCTTCCTGCCTTACTTTTCACATTTGTGTTTTTTTTTTTTCCCTTTCATCACAGTTGAGGTCCAACCATTTCCTGTTTTCCCTCTGCGGACTTAGCCTCTCTGCTCAAGCAGGTAATATTTCATTCAATCCCAGACTGGCTTTCTCAATATAAACTTTATTTTCACCCACAGACCTCAAAAAACGTAAAGACCAGTTTGCTAGAGACTTCTGCATTAATGCCACACCATAGCACAGAGGTTGTACTATGGAAAACAGATCCATCCCACCTGACATTATGGCTGCCAGAGAAAATGGAGAAGCTAACTGGGATAAAGAGAAAAAATGAGGAGCTGTGGCTACTGTAGCTGTTATTAGGTGGCAGTGAAAAATCTTGTGACTCATTTTCCCACTGCAAGGTATGAGCAATGTCCTTAATCTCTGTGCAAGGTGACCATGTTCTGGCCAAGTAGTGTCTATGACTATTGTGATAGTCTTGCTTATAAAAGCAAAGAAAGATTCATTTGGAAGCTGAGCTGAAGTCCTCACTGCACAAATAATGTTTTTTACTGAGGTAAAGTGTATGTAACTTTCATAGGTCCCTTTTCATCTTCTGTTACTTCCTTGTGCAAGGAATATATTCGCTCCTTCCTCACTAGTTCGCCAGTCTAGCTTCTCTTCTTCACTCCATGTTTGTAACTATCACTGCTGTTAGACAAACTCTCTGCAGTTGCTTAGCCACACTCAGCTGTGCTTGTGTACTTCCCATTTGCATCTTGATGTTGTATATTCCTCCAAAATTCTATACAGCCTGCCTTCTACTGGCTTCTTCTGGACCTCACTAAAAGCTAGACGATGATAAGCATGAATACAGGAAATGTTAAGGATGGATCCTGAGTAAGGAAGGATGCATAGAAGAGAGAAAAACATGTAGTAAAGGACAAGATGCTTAAGACAGATTCCTTTCTGACACTGCCAATTGTTTGGCAATGCTGGACACAAGTTTTACATATATTTCTAAAGAGATTACTCAAACAGCAGAAGCCTGAATTTTATTTCTTGGTTTCTAAATAAGTAAGGGATGATAAAAGCAAGGCTCTATACTACACTTGCAGGTATTTTTTATCCATGTTGAGAACATGAACATATTTCTATTATCACATATACTGAACACGTTAATCAAAGTTTGCTGGTATTTTTGATTTAAGGAAGATCCTGCTGCTGCCAACAAAAACCTTGGGACAAAACAAGTAGGTACAGCTACATGTGAGCTACATGTAAAAGGTTAGTAAGAGCTACATGTGAGCTACAGCTAAAAGGTTAGTAAGAGGAGAACTTGTAAAGCCAGATCTCTTCAGGTGCATACACGCTGCTCACCAGCATGTGTACATGCAAGGATTATGCAATAAACCATTTCTCGCAGAAACCCCCCTGCTATTTTTTTATGGCATCGGTACCGCTGTAAATTGATTCCAGTTTTGGTCCCTTGTAAGCCAGGGCCCTGGGAATATTGTCCTGCCAGTCCCGCCTCCTTCCAGCCTCGCTATTAATCATGACTTGCCTGTCTTGAAATCTCCCACGGTTTGGTCACAGCTCCAAGGTCACAGGCTGTCATTAGCATTGATCTGAAAAACAGAAATGAACAATACAAGCTGAATCAACCTTTGTTGGATTTCTAAACAACTCTGCTCTGGATGCATAAATAAATAATACATATATAAAATGTCAGCCCTGGAACCTTCTTTTCCTCCTCAAAAGAATGACGTTTGAAATCTCAGCCATCAGCATGGCTTTTACATCACAATTGTGCCTAGGAAGCAGGTTATCAGATGAATTTTGGTATTGTGCATTGCACACTAGAAAAGAAATGATATTGCACAGGAGTAATTGCTAGTTTCGCAATGCTTCTGAAAGTACTTACATTAATAATTATAATATACTAGAAAGCTTGTGCTTCACAATATTAGTAAGGATATTATTATGTAATAGCATCTGCAAACTGGATTAATTTATATGCCTATTTGTAAGTGACTGCTGTAGCAAGAGAACCTGTAATCACAGGAGGCATCCCAGACACTGGTTAAGCAGTTTCTACTGCTCATTTACAATAAAAATTTAAGATTTACTATGAGCTATACCGTTCCAGTGTAGTTTAATACCTAGCTACAACCATGTTTTATATGCATTAGGAGGAAAAAGCAATTCAGCTGTAGAAAGCGTTTATGTACAGTACCATGATGCAGACAGAAGTCTAAGAAAGTTTAATGAAGAACAAGGGCACTGAAAATGAAGCATCAAATATATTGCCTGAATCAAAAATTAGGAATGGGTGAAATGATATGGAAAATAGAAAATGGCCAATATTTTGGTTAAAAGACCAAAAGGAAACAGAATTTTAATGAAATTTCAGACATAACCAGGCATGCATATGCAAATGTACACATTTTATTGTCTTAGAAGCGTGGTGCAGTCAAACCACCCACAATGTCTGAGGTTTTCAGTAGGATGCATGCTCAAATCATTCTTGAGGGCTAGAAGAGTACCATGTATCTGCAAATTCTGATGTACAGACTGGAAAAGCAGAGAGAAGCATAGCCAGTGAAAGGAAACAACTGAGAGGAGGAGAAAATAGAGAAATGGACAAGAAAGATCCAAGGCAGAATATTAGTGTTTTCTGGAGAAAGAGAGGAAGGGCTGAGCAGTAACTGATGAGACTGGGAGAAAGGGGAGATGACATGACAGAGTGTGAAGGCAGAAATGGAAGGGATGGAGATGTTGAGGTCACACTGATTACACCCCTGCTGTCTGGTAGTGTTTAGAAATCATACCATTGCTGTATTTCATACAAGAGATCATATTTTTAAAACAAGCTTCTTTCTCTTGTTACTCTATGTCTTCACTCCATGATGTAGGAAACGCCTTAAACAAGTATGGCTATGCTTTGAAATAACCAGAAAGCAAGAAACAGTAGTGCTCACCGAAATATTTCTCGGTGTTTTTTTCTATTCCAATCATAACCACCTTTTCTGACAAGTTCAAAAAACTCAGTCCTCCTCCTGCAACAAAACAGAAGATCAAGAAGGAAACAAGTCACTTCCAGGGCAGCACTGCAGTAGAAACAGTTCTTTGGGTGATATGAAATCATTACAGCTCATGTATTACAGTTAAAGTCGTTACCCTGACAGTCCATTTAAGCGAAACATACTAATTTCCGAATGTGTTCTATAAATGTCTGTTATCAATGTCAGAGTTGCCTAGTAAAAGCAATGTTGTATTTATGGTCTCTGAAGATAAGGAAATAAATGGTACCAAAATGTTCATTCTTCCGTGGAAGCATGAACTGTTCAACTACAGCAGTGGACATACAGACAATAGAAATGCTCTTGAAATATATACACTTCTTTTTACTTGTCCTTGCAGGATGGTTTTTACTTCTGTATCCTGAGGGGTTTCTCAGAGATGTGCAATTTGTTATTTCCAGCACACAAAACAGTGAGACACAGGAGCTGCAGATGCCTTGAGTTAGTAGTTCTCTCTGACTGGAAACTAAGTCTCGCAGCTTGTTCCTACGCTTTGCCTTCTAGAATGTCCTCAAAGATGGATAAAGCAGGAGCCAGAATATGTTAGTCCTTGTTTGGTATCTAAGTACCAAATTTCTGACTCTAGTAATTGTCTGTAATTTTTAATGCTATCATTTTAGTCTCTGACTATCACATGTTAACGTGATGGTTACCAGTCACTCCTGCCACAGGACTTTTCTGTAATGCATTTCATGACAGCAACTAGAACAGGGAGAGATAAGGACTACATGATGATATCTGATACCTTATGTTTTGTGAAATAATATATAAAAGACTTGCAGTTACAAATTTTGCTGGGACAATGCAAAGTCACATATGCAGAAAACAAATTCGGTTCTCTCACAGAAAGTCAGAGCATCATGGAAATAACATCTAGCAGAAATAAATACTGCAGTGATTGATATTGCAATGATGATAATTTCGATGGCCAAGATTAGCTGGCACATAAACCTTAAACTAGCTCAGACCATCAACAACTACATACTCTATTAAGAGAGCAGTGCTCCGGCTAACAATGTAAAAATTGATAATGATTTGATTTCAAAGTATTGGATATCCTGTGAAATTCATATAATAGAAACATTTGGGTTGGAAAAGACCGCTAAGATTTGTTAATGGACAAAATGCAGCCATGTATAAGGAAACAATTTGTGTTTCCTACTGGCTGGTTTATACATGATATCCGAACTGCACAGATTTCCTAATATTAAGCAAGCATACTATGCTAGGATTTTGGAAATAAAGAGAATGTTAACATTTTTGCGATGTCTTTCAGTAACTTTGACTCTGGTTGCATTTTGCCAGGAAGCAAAATACTTGCTTGCAAATCCACTTGCTCTACAGCCCAGTGGCTCAAGACATTTAAGTGAATTTCCATAAACTTCATTTTGGTTCCACCATGCTTTCACTTATTGTATGATCTACAAGCATTGCTTAGCATTATCTACTGAAATATTTTCCATCTGATCTTTCACTAAAAGTAATCTCTTTGTTTGTTTGTAGAAAAGTAATGCCTTGAGAAGATCATTAAAGCCTTGCTCTGCCTGGAGTTTTGTTGCTGTTTTGCTAGCTGAACTTTGTGATCATTAGGTGTAGGTATTATAAGAATACTGATAGGAGAATTTCCTTCTCCACAAAAATACTGAAGCTGCAGCAAACTGAAAAAAGAAGTTTGCTACTTGTGTGGAAACATCTGTTCACATAAGGTGGCTTTAAGAAGTGTAAATCCTCAGTGTTTCCAGGGAATGATTTCAGGCATTTGTGGAAGCAAAGTAGCATAACAGCTACCTGATTAATGAATCTTAATAACACAAGAGGAAAAGATAACTAATTTGCAGAATGCTGAGTAAAAAGGCCTCGTTTGCCAGAAGTTTTCTGATTCATGTAGCATATAAAAATCAATTATGCAAGCAAAGAATAATAATCTTGAAGTTCAGATCATGTCCCTTTTCGGACATTATTTCTCTGTATTAAAACTAAAAAGACAACCATGTAGGTCTTCAGCCTAAGGCAGGCAGTGAAGAGAGCTCCATCACGTCTGATGGCTTCTTTCCCGTGGCACCGCTGTAGGCCCTCTCTAGTATTTCACAGAGCGGCAGGATGTTGGCCGGGGATGTGAGCTGTACCAGGGCAGCTGTCCGCTCAGCCCTTGCCACTTACGTCTTCCTTGACAGCACAAAACATTTCTGCAGCACTTGTTATTTGTGGTGAGACAGAAGAACCTGAACTGACACATCCCTGTGGTCCTTGTATCTCACTTAGAGCTGTCAGCAAATTCCCCTGTCATACCAACCCCCCCAGATAACAAGTGATCCTAACAGACAGCTGCAAAAAGCGTATACTTTAAAGGATTTGTTTGTCCTGCTCAGGGTGCCCATGTCAGCAAATGGAAATGGCTGCATGGACTAACATTTAGAAGTTATTTATGATAAAACTATTCACTAAACCCCTTTCTTAATACAACTTCTCTGAGAACATACTTGCATGAAACAAAGAATATCAACATGTGTCCTGCCAGTACTGTTTAGAAACAGCCCATGGAACAGTTACCCAATACTGGGAAAAAAAGACACAGCAAACATTGCAGCATCCCAGTTAGTAGTTTTATAGTCAACACACAATGTTGATAAACAATTTCGGGGTAAAGACTTGGCCTGAAGTTTTCTCAAAACTTGGCTTGGTATCAATCATCAGCACAAAGGAAGTATGGGATAGGATACTAATGGACGTCATCCTAAGGATGAATTATTGTCAAGACTGTACATCAGACAGTGCTTCTCCTTATAAGTCAGTCTCAGGCATGTGGTGGAGAGGGGGATGTAAAAAAGTGCAATGTGACAGTGACACTGCTCTGCCTATGTGCATGCTCCTATATATTCTCACTGGAAGAACTTCATAATAATTAACAGTATTTGAAAAACATAAAATAACAATAATGTGAAGTCTAGAGAGATGGTTTTCAGAATAGGAAAAGGAAGAAAACTGGATGAGAGAGATCCTATTATATTCTCTCAAGTCAAGTTCTTTAAGAGCTATTCTCATGTGATACAAATTGGCAACATTTGTCCTCAAAGCATTACCTCTGCATCTTGGTCTGTAACTAAAGCACACATTTAGAAACTCAAAGATGGTGGAAAAGAATTTTAATATGTTAACTTTCTACATGCCTGAAGAAACAATCACAGACAGGACAGAAGAATTACAGGACTGAGCTGTAACTCAGTGGGATTGCTCTGAAGTATAAGTCTAGGATTTCACTTACTTTTTGTTGATACAGACATGTTACATATTAAAGCAAAGCTTACTTGGACACTTGAGATATTTCTGTTAGCCTAAGATATACTGAGTATTAGACTAAATCTCTTCAACCACAGCTAAACACTAATTTCTCATATAATATATCCTTACCGGTATTTAACAGCTCATTAGAGTAAGTTCTTTGAATTTTCATTTGTCAAATACAAGAAATGCCAATACTTACTCAAAATACAGAGTGAGGTCTGTTGCCAATATTGATTGTTTCAGAAGCTGCATAAGGTCACTGTACTCCTTAGAGGACAAGTTAGCAAAGATGTTGTGACCCTATAATGAAAGAGATGAAAGAGGTAAAGGGCTAGCAATCAATATAGGTTTGTAAAAGGTTTTCTAACTCTTTAGTGTACCGTTTCCCTTAAGAGAGGACTTTTCTGATTCATAGCAAAACTACAGCAAAATAATAATGGTAACACTGCTGAGATTACATTGGGGTGGAAGAGTTGAGGATTGCAATCAAGCACCTGGTATGTTTTTCTAAACTCTGCTGAAATTATAGCCTCTTGAGGAAAGATTTACTTTTTGCTTTGACCCTGCACAGACTCAGTTTATGGGGAAAACTATGGATATATCTCAGTCTTTCCTCTTACTGTATGTTTTGGGGAGCTGTGCATTGCAGCTTTTGAGATGTTCGCCTAATAGATTTATCTGTGCTGCTGCTTGCTGGCACAAAAACTGCTGTTAGAGCAGTCAAAGACAGTAAATCAGCTTTCCATTCAAAACAGCCCATTTGCTCACTCTGACCATTACTGTGTTGTCTTACGGTGCATAGAAACACTGCCTATGAAGGCTAAAGAACCACAAGTTTAAGCAGTTTAAACAGCCTTAGCTACTTTTTAAGGTATCATGGATTAAGAACTTGAAAGGTGCTCTATGGACAGAATGAAAGGAAACAAATTAGTTACTACCGCTGTTTGAGAGCAGGAAGGTCCTTTTGTAACTGAATTTCTGAAAACTAACAGAAATGGAGATCCTATAAATTCTCTATGAAATCTTACAGAAAATAAAATGAAAAAAATGAGATTGATGGAACGTTCTAAATATAATCTCAAGAAGTGGTCTCTGTGGCATTAGTCACATAGAAGTAAATTAATGTAAATAAATGTGCTATTTTTTAAAATCACCTATAGAAATAATGAGGTTCTTGCTAAACCGAGTCTTACTTTGTTGGTATTTAGCACTGTAATGCACACACTGAGTGTGCACTGCTGTCAAGATACTTAGGATGATTAAAATGCCCTTAAACGCAAGAATTTTCCAGCAATGGGATTGCTATAACCTCTATAATATCTGTTGCCTTTCTGACCTGTTTCATGGTGTATAAACCATGTCACTACAAAGCTCAAGATCACTTATACTGAGGTTAGCATGTCAAGAGTAAAGGATAAATGCCTCCTTTGTCCAGTGTAATAAAAGTCTAAAAAAACACTATAATGTACTATGTTTCTATCTAGATAGCAAAGACAGACTAGAATATCATCATTAGTGGATAGGATATAGTCTAATTTCAGTTTATTTGAGAGAAGGGACTAACTGCTCAGCAGGTGAAAGCTGGTGTAACTTGAAGTAGACTGGAGGATCCAACTCGATTTTTTTCAAAATAGCAGTTCCAGTAGCAACTAATATCTATTGGAAAAAAATCCTGTAGGATTAATTTTTCTGGTCTAGACAGGAGGACCTGAAGAAGGAGCTGCCTGAATGATCAAAGGGAAGGACTTGCATTTCAAGTAATATTTTACATTTCTGAAAGAAGCTGGAGTAGATTCCAAGGGGGGAAAAAAAGTAGCATTTTCATTTTTAAGTTGGAGAAGAAAAAGAAAAGTGTCCAGACTGGCATGAGCTATAAGGTTTCACAGAATCGCCCCTGTCTTCGTAGAGACAGTCAGTCATATAAAGATTTCAGGAACTGGCAAAATTAGTTTCCCAAAGGAGCTTGTTCCAGACACTGAACAGTGTCATTGGTTTAGAAAAAAGAAAGAAAGAAAGAAAGAAACAAAACCCACAAAAAACAAACAAACAAAAAAAACCCCAAATTTTTTGCCTATTTTGAACCAGTTTAATTTCCAAAGGCTACTTTTTCTATGCCTTTCCCTGGTAGTACAAGGAGCCATTTAATTCCTAGCATCACCTTTTAGATAAGCTAGGGTAAGATAAGCAGATTGAGATGTTTAAATATCTCATGCTGGTGCTTTCTTTTCCTATGCCTACTTTTTTAATACAATGTTGATAAACTGAACACTAAAGCTACAGTCCCATGACTAATCTCTGTGGCACCATATGCACTGGTAAAGCCATCATCCTGTTCCCATTTGTCTGTGATCGTGGAGCATTCCCAGATGTTCTCCAAAAGTTACTGCAGACCAGCATATGGCCTCCCATTGTGCTGCACATATACTGAATGCTTTTTGTAACAACCTTTCTGTGTAAATTAAGAAAATGCATGCATTGCTTTGTGACGACTGCATTTCCATCCTTCTACTTTTCCCACTTAACTACCTCTCAGGGGTAGTGCATGCAAAAAAGATATTGAAGTAAAGAACTGTCTCTTAATACATATCTGCAGGGCAGCTAGTGTTCTTTGGACAGCACAGTATTATTGATACTAATTTTTTTTTATATCACTTAAAATATGCAAAACCATCATAAAAAACACTGATTATCAAAAGACTGTCAAAGCAATTAAATTGGTCTAGCGAAGGATGCTTGCGACAGTCTGAATACAACACCTGTGGGAAAAGGTAAGAGATTGTTTTGCCTACCTACAAACCACTGAGCAGGATATATATAAGAAGACTGAGTAAAGCTGACAATATGATTAGTATATTCTCCTTGCCCCAGCTGATTGAGACAAATATAATCTCTGAGCTCTATGATCAGCATTTGTAGTTGTTTAATTTTGTGCTAGTTGTGACCTTTGTGGTAACCAATAAATAATTCCTCAAGGGGAGGGCATTAAAAAGGTACCATGTGTGGTATTTCCTTTCTCTGGCTGAAACTGCCCAACAGCTTACAGTGAGATTAATAGTCATGCTTTTGTACCTCACTTTGGAGAATCATGACAGCATGATTGAAATGGTGGTGCTCCAAGGTAGCAGAGGTGCCGTAGAGCTGAGCTAAGGCTGATCCGCTCCTGAAACAGAACACAGGGAGTCAACAAATACTGCCTGTCTGCTTACGAAGCAAGTTTCAGAGACAATTTAGTAACAAAATCACGAAGAGACGTTCTCCCTCTCTTTTTCAGTAACCACACTTAAGACCATTGACAAGATCAAATTACTAACTTAAAGCTAGATACAAGGCATTTATGTTCGCTAAATATAATCACCTGACAAAAGATTTTCCTGGAAGTACATGACATTTGGTAATGCAACTTTCAAAGTGCCTCAGTAATGCAACAGTGCAAGTCCACTACTGTGCAGTAATGTCCTTGAGCTAGGACTGGCTGTTCTGCTACTACTTTCAAATTCTTCATACATATAAATACAATTACATGCAACGGATGATTACATACTCTTTTAAAAAAGCCTGAAACACAACAACAATAAAAGGCAACTGCAAATGAAGTGAGGTTCTATCTCTATGTAAAATCATGCACTTCAAAAATACTAAAGGAAGCAAAAGCACAAGTTAGAACAGTGAATACAGAAGTAAAGTTTAGCATCTCTTTAGAGTGTATTTTCTTGTCATGTTTCTTGTGTAAAACAAAATTGGCTTCAAAATGGACAAAGCAGGTGGGGTTTTAAGTTTAAAGAACAAAAATGTACAGAACACCATTATAAAATTATGAACTGTTGGGAAGTACAGAGAACATGACTCGATTTTCAGAATAATTAGTGTTCACAATTACTTCACTCCTGGGACCCAGCCTAAAGTGACAAGATAGGCTTTTCTATCCAAAGAAATGAAAATAGGAGATTATACTAGAGACAAAGAGCCTCCTAGGAGCATATACTGTAAAACTGCGCCACACTGCTATTTAATTATAAGAAGCAGCTATATTAGAGAGACGGATGTGCAGGAAACACCATCCCCAGAGAAGGTGGTGTTGAAATATATAACAGAGCCATTTCAGGCAACTGTGATATTACCTCCATCATATACCTCTTGAACTTTCATCACACACAACAGCATTGAAGATAAAGTAGGAAAATGTGATGCTTAAATTTATGTCAGGTTAGAGAAATAAATCATAGCTGCTGTTATGAAAACTACAGCTTCTCTTTTCACAGATGTTTTATACATGTGTGGTAATGTTTGTCTTTTGTTAAATGTTTTCAGCAATTTCTTTATGGAGTCGTAAAATGGTAGCCTCTTCTTTGTACTCCATTGTCAAACAAGTATAACTGATAGCAGTTTAATGCTGAAACCTCTGTCTTTAACTCAGCCACCTCTCTGTACAATAGATATTGTGTAATGTTGCAGTGGAGAAGTGGTTACCTTAATCAGAGACTAAACTGCTCAGAACGTAAATCTTGGGTCTTGTTTTTGTAAATTAGGAACATAAACATCAATCAGCTGAGATTCCTTTCCATCTGTCTTGCCTTTTTTGATTCTCTTCAAGCCTCAGCTGCAAAAAGGCATGTAGCAGTGCTTGGTAACCTTTGCACCATGAGTTCTGTCTTTTGAGCACTGCAATTGATTTTCTTTGCTGTGGTGATTGAAGATCCAGACAGTGTCGTTGTTTCATTGAGACTGTACAGCAACACCAATAGCTCAGGAAATGGCAGCTTAGCAAATATCAGAAACATCACTTTGAGTGATGTTCACTGAGGCAGCATGCTCCTAGAAGTGCAGCAGCCCGTACATAGGCACATTGCAGCAGGGTATTTCTGGCAAAGGTAGGAGGCTAATACAACATCATGCTGTCTTTCAGATAGCTTTGGACAACCATCTGACCACCTCCTCGTCATGCTGGAGGATTAGCAGTAATGCAGAACAGACAAAGCTGCAAATGCACGCTGGGATCTGCAGGACAAGAGAGCCTCAACATTTCATATTCTGACTGCAGAGGACCCGAGGAGCCAAGAAAACAACATGGGATTTGGAGGAGTCTCTGTGTCTGACAGCTTTATTTCACAACTTGGCCAGGATGTTGTCAGGGGACATTTCTTGTTGTCCTTCCCTTTTCTCAGGGAACACAGATTTTGGAAAGAATTTTATCTTTATCAAGGGAGTTCCCTTGCAACCACAGTGAGAAGTACCCTCAAACCTTCCACAACCCTGCTTCTGCCCCACTGTATCTGAAGGCAGCAGCCTAGATGATAAAAACACATACAAGCCAGGGCCACTGAATCAGGTCCTAAACATTCTGAATAAAAGCAATTTTTAGAATTGAAAGTAGTCAGAAGAGCAGGACTGCACATAGCTGATGTAAGAATCTTTCAGATCCAGCTTTCTGTTCTGGTGGGTACTGACCATCGCAGGGGTGGCCAGCCCATTCTTGCCCACTGCAGCATGCTTCTGAACAGGCCCTGTGTGCTCTGGTGTGTGGGGCAGGCCTGGGAGGAGGCTGTTCTACACAGCCAGGACACTGCACTCCACAACTGACAAGCATGCGACGGAGGCAACTATTTCAGTCACCCACTGCAAGCAATATGCATCAGAGCTCCACTGTGATGGCAACAGTTTCATACTTCATAAACTAGGAATTACTTTATATGTGCTTGCCTATACTGCTGTGAAAATTTTTGTGAAAGCATTATATCAGTTTTACATATTGTCCTCCTAATAGTGGAACAAAGTTTTGCTTATTGTCATCCATTCTAACCAGCAAGAACAACTTAGAGTGTCAGTGTTTCCTGGATTGAATACCAGAATCAATAGTATTTGAGACTGCAAAGAACATCAAGTTTTGGCAACACGTTTCTATAGGTGATGTCACTTCAACAGCCTGGACAAGCCAGCAATTACCTAAAAGAACAGAGAATGATAAAGATGGATGGTCCCTTGCTATGTACAAGAATAGGAATACTTGGCCTTGGCCTAGGAGGTCTGAAATGAATGCTTCATTCTTTATCCTGGTCACCTTTTGCTCTTCTGTGGAAGAAAAACAGATTAAAGTAATAAGAATTAGAAAACTTACTTGGCTTGGAAGGCATTGTTGGTTCCCCTGTGGTCAAGGTCATGACATAAGCATCCCACAATCAAAGCTAAAATTTCAATTTCAGTTAGAATCTCCTGAAATCCTGCAGTCTGAGAGCAGGGAGAAAAGAATTTTAAACAGGCAGCTGTAACTATCAGTAGCAAAAGAGATAAGTAATGTTAGTCCATCGAGCAACAGTCAACTTTGTTTAGATACCGTGAACGTTTGAGTAAGGAGAAGATAAATGTTTTATTGTCATATATATTCCCTGCTGTATGTTAGATGGTTAGCAGAACAGATAACGTCCTTGGAGTGATCTGTTATTATCTCTCTCTTGCACTTCTAGCATGCCATTTTCCCACTACCCAGAAGGCACTAAAGGCAAAAAGAGCTAAAAACAAACACCAGTAAGTACTAAGACAGGAACTGGAATTTTGTATCAGAGAAATACAAACCAAAATTAATTTAATTCTGAAATTATTGTTCAGAGAAGTATTTAGACAGACTTCTTCAATTCTAAGGTGACCATCCCTACTATCAAAGATAGATGAGATATTAAATGAAAAGACCTATAAAAGAAGCCAGCTAAAATATACTCTGTGGAACTGTTACGAACTGTTATGAGATTTCTTATCTGGGACACATGAGATAAAGCGACATGATTTAAAGAGGAAATATCTCAAATAGCAAATTTCTGCTACAGATACCCACTTAAATTTGGGAGACAATTTTGAAAACTGCCCTACTGAAATTCCCCATGAGCAGCTCAGGCCAGATATGCCCTTGTGAATGGGGGAGCTGATCCTATAAACATTTCTTTTTTTGCCTCTATACCTCTCATCACAGATATTTGCCATAGTGGTTTTCTGCCTGAACTGCCACCTGATAGGAAAGAAACACTTCTGGCTGTTACTGCCAGCCTCAGGCATCCTGAGCAAGGGGAGGTGCTGAAGCCTGCATGGGACACGACCTTTTTGGTGCTGTGTATCTTACCCGTGGCAGGAACCACTTGGTTCTTCAGCTCTTCAGAAACATAAGGCTATGTCGTCTGCAAAAATGACTGTCTGAGCTGGAACACTGTAACACTTGTCTTTTCACAGTGCCAGTCTCCAGTGGCACTCCTCAATTAGCCACACAAAGGAAAGGAAATAACTTAAAAGGAAATAGTGTAAAATACATTTCTAGTTGAGGACCAAACCACTAACAATGTTAAAACTAACAGTGTGTTAGAAGTCTTGATTCCATTGATTTTGAGTAGGGCATAATTTCATCCACTAGCAAGAAGAGGGTGAAGTGATACAAAGACAAAGCGATACCAAGTGAGTATCAGTGGGACTCATTGGCCCTATCTAAAAAATACCAGTCAATTGATGCACTACTATGTGAAAATTCTGCTCTTTACTCTGAAGAGCACAAATGCTACTTAAACAAATGCACATTCAAATCCAAATAGCCTCTGTTTCCATAGTCTGAAATGTGGCTATAGTTAATATTTAGGCAATACAGGGTACCAGGTTCTCCCAGGGGCTCAGAAATGCATTTCAGAGGGAACTCAAGAAGTGCAGGACTTGCTGCGAAAGCTTTATAATTATGCTCAAATTTTATGTATCAAAAAAAGATGATCAAATATGAGAAGATTCCTTTTATGTGGACTCCATTAGTGTATAAAGTCAGTTGAGTATTCTCTGGATTTCTAGTAGTGTTCTTTTAGTTTCAGTAACAGCTACACAGGCAGAAGAAATTCTCAAAAAAATAGTGATTTCCATTTTTTTTTAAACATTGCTCTTACATAACAAATGGTAAACATCTGCTTTGAACAAGGAGTTAAAAACTAGGTTTGTAACTGACAACATGCCATGTGTCAAATTTCTGTGTAGAGAAAACATTTGTGACTAAGTTAAAACAACTTAAAATAGAAGTTTTACAATATAAAATTGATGCTGTAATAAATATTCTTTAGCATAACACAAGCTTTGATTAAACTCAAGGATTCAGTCTATATTGCAAATGTAGAAAAACTGATTAAGGAATTTATTAACAGTAGCAATATCTCAAAAATAAATTCAACATTTTATTTAATCAGAAGTCTTGTCAGTGTTATGGTAAGGGAATATCTCCTTTGAACATAACGCAGGAAAAAAATGGATTACATTTCCCCATTTTTTGAAGCTACACAGAGAGAAAAAACACATGGTTGTAGACAACAGTGGAGCAGAAATTATTTTCACCAGAAAAGGAATGACCCATAACTCACGAGTGGCAGAGTCTCCAGTGAGTTATGGAGGTCATTCTTTCATGTGAGGAAATGAATTGCATTCATTATACCTTGCTCTACATTTATATGTTTTGTTATTAGCACAACAGATGGGATTTTAATTTTGTGTTGCTTATTTGTTCAGTTTACTTTTCAAAATAAGTACCAATATGAACTGTGTTAAGCAAAGGCATTGATAGCCCTGAAGCCTGGGCTTGATCTTGCAGTTTATTCTTATGTGATATCCTTAACTCATAGAAGCAGTCTTGTGTGAGTGCTTGTCTTCAGAATATTTGAGTGAGTCTGAAATACAGAAGTATGGCTCACAGGACTGGGCTTGTAACTGTTCATTGTCTAACTGGAGACAAAATGCATACTTAGAGATACAGCAATATACCTTAGATAGGCAAAAGGCTCACCCAGGAGTTGTTAACAGTTGTTAGTGGTTTAAGCTTTGTTGGATTTTCATTGCTTCGTTTGTTCAACCCAGCTGAATTTTCCTTCTGCATTCAGTGGGAGCACAGTCAAGCCATTAGAGACTGCCACATTCCAGACAGAAATTACTATGCTGTGCTAAGTCTGACCTGAAAATGACCTACAATAGACCTATTGCCTTATATCTGTGGTGCAGTCAGTATTGCTGACTGTCACGGGGAAATCAGGAATAGAGTACAATAATTATGCAAAGCAGTACCTTCTTGACCATCAGAGCCTCCCTCTGATGGTGAATTTCCCCCTTTTTACAAGTGATAAAAACAAGATACATACTAACATGGGTGGTTCCCCCAAGACAAACACAGTAAGAGTAAGCCTTATGCTATTACTAGTCTCTTGACTTTCTCTTTTGTGTATTTTTTCTTCTCCCCTCTGGAAGGGAGAGAAGCCCAAGCAGATCATACAACTGAATGTACTCTGTTCTCAGTCAGAGCCACAGTGAAGTGAGGTGGACCACAGGCACATGCGTGGAGCCCTGCATGTGGAATGGGTCATTTGGTTTATTACCAGGAGTGTGGGTAATGAAATGAGCTTGGCTTGAACACCCCGGATCACCCCCCACAGACAGTTGTGCCCCTGTGCTGATGCTAAATGGAAATTATGCTTTGAGAACCACAGTCAAAGCAGTTTATGTCTAAGGTCTCACAGACTTGCTGGTGGCTGCTGAAACAGCAGGGTTCTGCTCCCTCCTTGCTGACTGCCAATGCAGTTAGTCAGCCCTAGCTGAGGGGGAGATGCCTGGTGGGAAAGTCTAAGCCACGGAAAGAACAGCCTGCCCAAAACCTGACCTCGGAGCTCCACCTAGAGGTCCTCACTGGTGAAATCTGTGGACTCCTCACCACCTTGGCATAGTTTGCTAGGAATTAATCTAATTCCCAGCTGAATGGCATGACCTGACTTTGCCCTCACTCCTCAGAGTAAAAACCTTGTCATTTTTCTATAGCTGGAGCATATCAAGCTTATAAACCTTTAAAAACTACTTGTGCCCACACATTACTGTGAGAGTTCATTAGAGATCATCAGAAACTGCCTGCTGAAATGTTATTACCGCTCAGCTGAACAGCATCACTCCCAAAAGAAGAGGTGACCTTTCTCTCTTTGTTGAATGTCTCCATTTCCTTTGTCTTATGGTGTAAGGTACAAATCCATCAAAGCTCAGAGAGGCAAACCCACATAGCTGGGACAGACCTACCACTAGACCAGTATCTACCTGCTAGGGGGTGTCATACTCTTTTTTCTCACCTGACACACAAAATTCTGCCACAGAGATGATGCCAAACATAGGAGGATAGCTGAGAACTCATGCACAAGACAGCTCTTCTTTGTGAGCAGGAAACTATGCAACACAGTGCCAACACTTGCTGTGAATGGCACTGGCCATGGAGCCTCCACCTCTGTAGACATGGTTTAAATGCTGCAAAGACCAGCCAGCATTGAGAACATAAACATTCACTGATTTAAAGTTAGGGAACAAGTACATGATATCACAGATAAATAAATACTTGCACAAATACTCTTAATAAGTCCACTTTAAGGTTCACAATAGATGACTCTCGCCATTGAAACTGAACATAAAGAACAAATGGAAAAAGTTGAATTCTTATCTGGAAATAAGGCAAACCCAAAATGTAGACTGAAAAGTGTTATGTGCACACAGATGTGTTGCTTCTCTTTTTATGTATTAAACAGGATATTAAACATCTGGGACCACGAAGTTTTTTATTGATACATTTACAAGACTTAATTAGCCAAACAAGGATTTAATCCAGCATGGTTGTTGTGGTGTCTCTAGTTAGTGACTAGCAAGTAAGAGCAGTGGTGCTCTCAACAGAGTTGCAGGCTAAAAGGAGTTGCAGGTGCTAATGGAGATGCACGTTAATAAAACCCAGAGGTGTTAGTGTTCAGTGGAGAAAGAAGACTCATTTAGATCACTGTGTTGGAAGACAATGCTAAAATATTTAGTACTTTCTACAACTGTTTAGATGAAGCTGGATAAGAACGTAATAAATATCAACATAACAAATACTTGGGGGGTTCTAATATTCCTTGGTTTTGTACTTCCCAATTCAAAATTCTGAAATAAATGTAAAATCAAAGACTTCCAAAAGAAAACCGTTTTGGTAAGATCAAGATCTACAATAACAAGCTTATTTCAAGACTGCCTTCTGTTCTAAGTCACTTTAATGTGCCTGTGGTATCGCTGTCACTAAAACACTACCAGGTTTTGCCAAATATGAATCACCTTAAGTTCATTTCTATTGGAAATGAACAAGTATCATAATAACTAGGAAAGAAATAAAATGTTGGAAAATGTTTAGACAGGTAAGGCAGCATGGCAGTGAAAGCTCTTAGAGGACTGTGTCTGTAGCTGGATACTTACAGTTAACATGGCAAACATTAGCTGGCAGACGTTGAAAGCATGCCTCCAGTTGTGATACAAAACCATTCGATAATTCTTCCTCACCGTCAAAAGCCACCTACACAGCGTCTGAAATTAAAAGTACGAACTGTATCAGGGCCACTAAATGTGTACAAATGGACAGAGCAGTGCCAAGACAAAAGCAGCAGATATCTCTGAAGCACAGATGGTTACCTCGTAGTCAATTTTAAATTTCTGAACCATTCCAAGCTCCATGAACATCCGCAGGGCTGCAGTAATCATGGCATCCACATCAAGCGAGAAGTCATCAAAATGGATATCATCAATGCCAAGTTCTGACACCAGAGGGATGTTTGCTGCCTGAAAATGCCAGAGGGAAAGGGAAACTTCCGGTTCAAAATCTGAGTCTTCTTTTCTATGTCACTCTTTACAAAAAACCATCCATATATCAGTTCTGACCTACCAATACATCCTCTGCTTGTTTTGAAAGCCAAGCAATGAAAGTCTTTATCTGAGAAATACAAACACATCAAGCTAACAGAGTGGGGAGAGGGAAGAAGCTAGCAGGAAATATGCTTATTCTGCCATCTGGAGCCCACACACAACATTTAGATGGTGTGAGCTGACCACTTTACAGCTACTGCAGTAACAAAATATATTCCAATGCAAATCACAATGCTCTAAGGCAAGAAACATCTGGACAGGCAACAGTTGGGAACTTGAATTGCTACCAGTCAGAAATGCAAAGGAAATACTGCTCTGCAGAATTTCTCATCCAAATGCCTTTAAATTCGTAAGCATACAAGTACCTTTTGCTTTACACTGTTCACTACCAAAACCCAAACTATACAAGAAATGTCTAGCGGAAGGACTTTTCAAAGTAAAACAAAAATATTTTTCAATATGCTGATTATGTAGTAAATTAATAAACAACAGCAAAAGCCTCACATTTTGTTTTGTTCATGTAACAGCGTCTTTTGTTCTGTTTTTAAGACAGGAACAGGCTTTTCATGCACACAAAAAACGTGAACATGGGTGCAGGACTGGCCGATGTGCACAGCTGCTCACACAGATGTGCTGTGGCTGGCCTAATGGCAGCTCCTGCAGGAATCAAGCAGAAGTGCTGACAACAATCATGGGCTGGTCTGCCCTTCCTTACATTTTGGACTTACCACTCAACTCCCTAGAGAGGGCAGGTAGAGGAGGCTGAGTTTGCTGAAGGAATATCTGTTCTCTGTCTCCCACAGCAAAAGGAGGATGAGTCAGGTAGAAACCTTACAAAAAGGGCTGGATCCAGCCCACAAGCCATAAGCTGGACCATGCTAAATTAGCCAAAATTGCATGGACTCTGCTAGTGTGGCACATCCAACTACTCACTTGCATAAAATACTAATTTGTTCATGCAACCCTAAGTTCACCTTCACAGTTACAGCTTCTATGTGATCATCAATGGGTTGGCGTTCAACAAATCCAAGTGCTGTGTGCTGCACTTTGGCCACAACAACCCCATGCAGAGCTACAGGCTGGAGTCGGAGTGGCTGGAGAGCAGCCAAACAGAAAGGGATCTGGGGGTGCTGATTGACACCNTGACGGGTTGGACTTGATGATCTTTGAGGTCTCTTTCAACCTTGGTGATACTGTGATATCTTAGGTTTCCTTTTTGAAAACTTGTGTTTTGAAATATTGCACCTTAACTTCAACAAGTTACGGAAATGTAAAAAGCCACAGCGAAAGTGTCACCAAGATAATTACTTTATGCAGAAATTAGGCTGGTTTAGCTACACCATGTAAGAAAAATTAGTGTAAGTCTGCCATAAAATGGTATCGACATATGGCAGTGTTAACTTATTTGCCAGCTAGAAGAAAAGTCTTTCAGTTCAGCACCTGATAAAACATGCCAATACCACAGAAAGCCATGCTGTTATGACAGTAAGGTCAAGTGACATAGGAAATAAACCTATCAAGCCAGGTGTCATCCCAGGACACAGCTGAAGAACCTCGGTAGCTTGCAGGCAGAGATGTAACCTCTACTAACTGCATGCTAGCTTTGTCTGTAATTGAATCAATTACTTTTTTTTTATTTAATATAATAATTACAAAAGTATTTCAAATACTTCTAGATGATCCCAACAGGAGTTATGCATCATCACTCTAAGATTTAGCTGAAAAGCTATGTATTACTTCTAAGGTAAGGAAAGAAAATATGGCTAGGTGTGAAACAGGAATATTGGCCCAGAGACTCCTTGTCCAGACCTTCAGCAATTTTGTAAAAATGGTGACTTTTTAATCATTCAGTTATTCTTCAGAGCTTTGGGGGATGCTCAAGATGCATTTAGTGTATGAATATGCTCATTACATAGCAAATGAGCTCTCTGCAAAATGTCTCTGAGAGAATAAACACATTTCTCCATTTTACTTCCTTAGAGAGAAGTTTAAATAATAAAGATGCAGGGGAAAAATAAAACAAAAAAAACAAAGGAAAAAAAAAGCAAAATGAAAAAAAAAAACCACTTGATTGTAAGTAGACCTACTTGAATTTGTTTTTGTTAAAACTATCTTTATAAACCTACTGCTGCCTGCATTTTTATTAACTCTGAAGTGGGCTTTGATTAAAATTTTCACATTTTTGTCCTCTTAAAGGAAAACAGGAATTTTCCTTGCTATTTTTTACTGGAAACAAACATTTTTACCAGCCTGCTACAGTTCAAGGAAGAACATTTGAAGCAGGTGCTCAGCTACAAATGTTCTTCCCTTTGACAATCAGTGAAGAAAGAAGAAATAACAATATATCCCAAATCTATTACAAACTGAACAACAGGTCAAAAACAATTTCTTCCTAAGTAAGTCTGAAACTTTTGAATATTTATGAGGTTTTACATTCCTAAATTTAACAGGAGTGCCATAATCCAAAATAACTGCTGAATTAATAGCCAGGAGATAACATTTGTATAAAAGAGCCATTTGCTTTACAACAGCAATAAAGGAAACAACAGAATTATGAGTGTTGAGACTAATTTGAATAATGCTTAAAAAATGATATGTTGTGGCGCTGCAGCAATATTCTGGCTGCACCTGGCATTGTCTGTCCTCAGCTTCTTATGCTGGAATTGCAGCAGTCCAGGGTTTGTAGGAAAGCAGTCATTAAAACTTATTTTTAAAAATTACAAATATATAAAAATATTCATAATACAGAATATTAAAACATAGCCATCCCTGAAATTTTGCTTCACTGTAGGACAAATTCCAGTGGATTTCTTAAAATAAACAGCAATAACAGCACTCTCTTCCAAGAAAACAGAGGGGATGAAAGCATCACGACAATAAGAGGAAGGGGCAAACAATTAAAATTTAAGTTACAGTGAAATTATTTTTAAAAGCCCCACAGTGATTTAAAATAACTTAAAAGGCTTGCTTCCTTTTGAACACTTTGAAGTTTAATTTCCTTTTCCAAAAACAATTAAGGACATTATACTCTTTAGTCTTTTTACCCTGCAGACCAAGCAATTTCAATGCTCTTCATCCTTGATAAAAATTCATATGACTGTTCTGTATGGTAAATTAAAGCTGGATGTGACATCTCTGGTCACATCTCCATACCCCCTGGTATTAAAGCAAAAAAAAAAAAAAAAAAAAAAATTAAAGGAACCACAAACATGAGCTGCCCTTAGCACAGGGAAGGAAACTGATCTTGCCTAATAAAGTACAAACTGGGCAGTTACCAGACTGGGAAGCTATTACCACCTGAAAAAGAGGATGTCATGCCCCTAAAAGAGAGCACAGAGGTAGGAGCTGTGGCTACCCCGTACTCAGATGTGCAATGAGATGGGGTGGGATGGATACAGGAAGGAGGAAAAATGCCTTTGTACCCATTTCAGGATTAGAGACAGGGTCTTTTTTTTTCTCATTGCTCTTTCCTATCATCTAAATTGCTTCACAGCCTGGTTGGTATATGTGAACAGCTAAGAGACAAGTGACTGGTTGAGCCTTACCTTACATCAGCCATCACAAAAGGGTGATATGCCATTAATAACCATCATACTTCCAAATACATGGAACACAGAGCACTTTACAACATTCTCGTGGTAAAGGCTGAACGAAGTGATCACAACCAATCAACACCATCAAAAATGGAGACTTCTGCTCCTCTTACTGAACATATTTCCTGAATGTTTTTTCATTCAGCTTGGCTAAAATTACTGCAAATTGCTTTCCTTTTAATCCTACTTTAAGTTTCTGTTATATATCACACAAGTACCTTCATAATGACCAGTCCTCCTATTCAGAAAACATATGGAAAGCATACCATTAAATGCCCTCTTACAAATTAAATTTGAATAAGTTTATAGTTATAAGTAGTACAAGAATGATTGCTTAGAGGTAAGTGAAAGGGATCAAGCTTCTTGTTCTGAATAACTCCTAGGTATGATATCTTATGATAGCTCATGATAGTCTTTCCAAACAGGGAAGAAAATGTTTTGATTTCCCTAATGATTCACAAAGTTTTACAAACCAAACTTCCTGTGTGAGTTTGAAGTCTAGTTTTCAGCAAGTGATAGCTATACTAAGCTAAAGTCTTCCAAGTTCCAGGTAGTCAGATGTACTGCCAGTGGAGACCAGTAGACAGATCACATGCTGCCAGCATAAAAAATGGTCAGAGGAAGATAATTCCTTACATAGGGAAAAAACTGTATCAGCAGAATTTGGTTGTAAGAGTTTTGGTCAGTGCTGGAGAGACAGTAATTGCAAGGTTGTGATTATATTTTGTCTCAACTCACCATAATCCTCTTAATTCCATCCTTATTATCTACAGATTGCCACGCTGATAGGCAGTTGAAGAGCTTCTTAAATCGTGTATGCCTACATCTTAAGGGTCTGATTGTATTTACTTCATTCAGCATCAGAAATTGCATGCAAAGAACACAGGACTAACCATTTGTATCCATTGGATACAAAGAACACAGGACTACCAGTCAGTCAACATCAGTCAACATATAGGCAGGCAAGGCTTACTAAATGTTTTTACACTAATTCTTCTAATAGTGCATTCTTAGCAATCCTCTATATCTGCATTTGGTAATGCAATAAAAGCAGATGTAAGGAAACTGTCAAGTTCTTCAGAAAGCATTCTGCTTGAGAAGTGTTCACTTGCATGGAAGCAGTCCATCTAAACACAGAAAACATGGGACTGAAATCCTACTTTGCTGTGTCAGCTTAAATTCTTTATACTTCTGTTTTACTTTCTGTGTGGATATGACATCAGTGCTTATTTGAGACCTACTGCTAAGTATATTAGTACAGCTTTGCTCAAATAAATAGCACATCTACCATTTGGTACGCTCGGCTACTTTCCCATGTGATATCAGATTTATTCTATAACAATAAATTCCAGTATTGAATATAGTCCACTTTTTAGATAGCCCTATGGACAATGACATGTTGAATGGATAGCAGTTTTACTAAACAGAAAATACTGCTAGAGTGATGGAAAAGACCTGCACAGAAAGCATCAAAGTGGAGAATATTTAAAGCGATGCCTTCTTCTCTCAGTCTTCTGTCTCTCTATTGGAGACAGTCCCTCTATTGGAGACAGCATTTTCTGATTGCAGAGAGTTTTATTTATGTAGGGTTCTTTTCACGTCTAAAGGCCTCTGAGATACTTGCTTATATTTATAGCTGCAGACATCTTTTAAAATGTATCTTTATAGTCAGTTATTAGCAGTAGTGGTCAAATTTTGTACTTCGTAGCTATGGAAGACTAAAGCTTGTTATGTTCCAGTCTGACACATTTCATACTCTTTCCATAGGGGAAAGAATCAAATGTTTCAGCTCAGGGATGTTTTAATGCTAGAGCAATGTGACTTTTAAAGGCCTCCGTCTGTTACTGCTGACTGCTGATGGCATCTCTCTGCCCTTCTTGATACTGAGTTAGCACCTCTTTTCCAGTGACCAACCACAGCAGAAGCAGGACAGTGGCATTTAGAGGGAATTTTAAAATACTTACAGTAAAGGGGAGTGGAAGAGTCTGCACCTGTATTATTCTCTAATTTGTCTTTCTTTCTTTTGCCTTTTTTTTTTTTTTTAAATGTGATTATCACAGTAGCATTGATGCTGCCTTCACGAGTGAAATTGCCCAGAATCACAGAATCATTTACGCTGGAAAGGAGTTCTTGAGATCAGCAAGTCCAATGACCCTTCTCAAGCAGGGTCAAAAAATAAAAATCTCCATTTTATTTGCTTTTCATCAACTTCAACAAAATTCAAGTTCTCTGAGTGAGGTCATAGGGATACTCAAATAACCACAGCTGGAGACTGGAACAAGATAGGAATGAGGGTTTGGACTTGTCCAAAGAAGTCGGATGAGAACATGAGATAAGAGACCTCATACAGCTTTGCTACTGTCAGATCTACCAGACTCCCTGTTTCTGTGTGCCAGACTCCACTGTTCAGATGCAAAAGACATCAGCAGTCCCTGAAACAAGATATATGTTTAAGACCTTTTCAGAATAACTTGGCAGATCACCAGAGGGTTGCGATTATGAAATCAAATGCCCGAAGTCCCACAGTAGATGTCTGAGTCCTTAGCTCTACCATCCAGCTTCAAAATCTGCAGCTGAAGGACATATATGTAGTACAAACCACTTCATCCTTAACTGGCACATTAATGTCATTTAGACATGAAATGTGGAACAAAGAAAGTTGTGTTTAGTATTCTTTCAAAAAGTTGTATTTGGTTTGATCATTTACCAAATAACTAAAGCTTAGTATGAATACTAATATTTGCTTTAATTAAAAGAGAAACCTGATGGTATTAAGAAAGCTATTTGTTCTGCTTCTATTAGAAGATGACAAGTAGCCATTAAGCAATATATCAATATCACATGTAGCAATTAGGATTTTTTTTTTATTATTATCATGCATTGCAGGCTTAGGACAAAAATGTTTTTTTTCTTTACTTTCTCCTTTTGGTATAAAACTCTATGTGCCTAAGGAAAGGATTTTTCTTTTTATAATTTTATTTTAAAAGGGTAAGGCAAGATACATTATTATAGTGTTACATGTGCTATTTCAAAGGTAGGCTCAAAATTATAGCTAAAAAGCTGGCAGTATTTTGAATGTTTCTGATCAGTCAGTCAATCCTTTCTGAAGATGCCACTTTTTGAAACTGGGACCCGTCAAAAGGAATAATAAATTTCAGAGATAAAAATACTACATTTAAAATTTTGTTGCAAACTATAACAGAAAAAACCACAAAATACATTATTTATGTTGCTAAAAATCAATCCTTGGTTAAAGTTTTTTCCCAGTACACAGAAACAAAATATATGACAGCCTATAAAAGGAACAAGAATTTTCTATTTTAAAAGAACAGAGACATAAAATAAAAACAATTAATGGTCTGAGCATCTATTATTCTTAAGGCCAAAGTCCATAACCACATCAGCCTAGGACTGGAGTTTTACAGGGCATGCACATTTGACACAATGATCTCCCGAGGCGCTCAAGGGAGTGTTCACGTCCTTTTGGCTTATGGTGATTAGGAAATAACCAGTGTGTCACATACTACAGGCTAGCAACTGTCAACTTTTTATGACCATTGGTGCAGATGAGAAGCTCATACAAAAGGTCTATTCAGTCTCTGTCCCAGAATTTTAAACAAACACAAGCAGCAAACCCAGGACAAGTATTTCTCCACGATACAAAAGTGGCAGGCATGCAGGCTGCCATTTCCCACAGCAGCCTTACTTGGGTTTGGTAGGCAGAGAGCCTTGTTGCTCCCATGAAGAACAAAATGGGTAAGGTACACTGACCCCCTCAAGCCCATAAATTTGTGAGGGTGAAGGAAGAGGGATACAAGGTAGCATTCTCCTCTACAACACCTAAAAAAGAGAGAGAAGGCTCTAGCTGCCTTCTTCCTGAGGATTCAGAAGAGGGAAAAAAACGATTAAGGGTGGAAGGTGCAGGGTCAGGGTTCTCACAGAGGACATGATGTGAAGGCACAGTGAGGAGCTGGCTCTTTGGTGGCAAACAGCCCGAACTGTGCCTGGCAGTTCTCAGTTGGATACATGGTGTGAGAGAGTGCATGAGAGAGAAAAAAGTGAAGGTGGTGCCAAGAACAGACACTAAAAGCAAAAACCCACCATCATAAAAAAAAACCCAAAATGGTAAAGCCTCAAAAACTCCACCAGTCCCATAATGGCGTATACATTGCCATTACAGTATCTTTTTCTATCCCAGCACAGTCCAGCAGCCACTGCACCCAAGCCAGCCTGCAGGACTGCTGGTGATGTGCCATGGCAGTGATACAGCAACGGTTCCAGGCAGTGTCCCTTCTGACCACCAAAATTTTCCTTCTGAGCGCTTGTGCCAAATTGGTCAGGCAGTACAGTGATTGGTGGTGAAAGTTATGCAAATACGTGAGTGGGCTGCTGCTCCACTGGGGAGAAAGTCCTGTTTCTGGTCTGCTGGAGTGCCAGCTGTAGCAGAAGACTGTTAGGTAGACAATAAATAATGTTGAAAACATCTTCAAACTTGTAACATACATATACAGAGAAGCTACAGAGAGCACTGCAGTGATTATCCTTCACCTTTGTCTTACCTTTGTTTGTTTTTTTTTTCTCCTTAGTTTTAATCAAATTCTGATTCCGGATTTAAAAGAAACCCTCCTAGTCTACTTCAAATCCATCAATCACTCCCTAGGAGCATTCAGGACTGGCTAAAAGAGTATTCTTCAAAAATCCTCAGAGTTTTGTCTTGCCACAGTTCAACAAGCCAAGAGGATTATTCTGCGTGAGGCTGAGGGCAGACTGCAAACACAGAGCCCAGCTCCTTTCCCGGTAGCAGAAAGCACATCCTCCACAACATCTTTCATCCCACAAACTACACCAGAAGAGAAGGCCTGAGCACACACAGGCACGGGGCTCTGCATCACACTCGACTCACAGCCTGATCACCACCAAACTTCTGAGAAAAAATTAAATGTACAGATCTTGCATTTTCAACAAAACCAAATATTGGTCAATTAAATATTGTATTTATTTAGTTCTTTACATGCTGCCTATATATTATTTTAAACAAAAGTTGCTTTCATCTATTGCTGCTTTGTGGTCAAATGTTGCAGCACAGCCATAAATGTTTGTTTCTTATCATTCATGAGGTTCTTAATGAAGGACTTACAATACATGCAAATTATATCTGGCTGATGTTTTTCTCCTAGACATCTTGCATCTGCCAAATTTATGTTTTGAATATATGTTATCCTGTGCTTAGACAGTTCTGTAGAGGGGCCATTGCCTCAGCCAAGGAGTTATGAATCTCAGAGAAGATGTCTGTCTGCATGACTCCATTTTAGGTACACTGTAGATTGCCCATGTCTGGCACAAAGCTGTAGGATGCACAAATAGCTCAGCCACTAGTCACTCAGAGAGGCAATTAATGTGAATATAAGTGAGAAACGAGCCAGATGAGGGGGGGACTGCATTACTGTGCCAGCCAGCACTCAGCTCATCAAGGTCTTTCATAGGTTGCTGCTGCAGAACCCTGGAGTACTCCCCATAGACCAGGTCTTGCAACAGCTTGCTGTGGTGTTGCCGTCATTATGCCACTTATAACCTTTGCTTGCCACCACCCACAGCAACAGGTCTCCTTGAGGGAAAAGTATAAATAACGCAAGTAGATACCTGGAATAATTTTAACAGTAGGGTTTATGAAGGCCATAAATGGAAATATTTTTTTGTTTTGGGGTGGGTTTGTATGCTCATAAGCTTGTTGTATTCCGGGGACAAAACACACACAGCTGCATAGCAGCACAGAAAGCAGGGTTAGTTGAATTATGTTTAAGCACATCGAACAGGATGCTTTCTGTGCAGGGGGACCATAAAGGTGCTGGAAAACACTGATAGCTGATGTTCTCAGCTCTCCATATGTGTGCGTGCGTGTGTGTGTGTATACGTGCATGTGTGTGTCTTCAGAGCTGGGTGTAGCTTGTTGCAAAGCACAAGATGATGGAACACTTCACAGAAATGGCCTCATAAAATATTCAGTTTCCTGTTTTTGCCTGGGGTACAATATGCATATTTCCTATACAATTGTGGCAAGAAAGCAAAGTGCTAGAGTCTATTTCTCATACATTTAAAGTGTTTACACTTTATATTTAAAGGACTTAAACCACAAAACTACTGATCCAATCTCTCTGTTAGAAGGTACATTTCCTCCGCCTGGTCTTTTGCTCAGACTAAACCAAGAGGCTTTGGAGACTAAAAGAATAGCAGAATCCCCACTCCCCACAGGCAGGCAATAAAACAGTGTAATACATAATCCATAGAAGGTTGTAATTGCAACTATTTTTTACATAATATACACTATATATAGTTTTGCTTGGATGACAGGCTCATGCACCCCAAACACGAACTGAACTAGAAAATAAATGTAATTTTTTTCCCTTCAAATAAATCCCAGAACCTAAATTAATACTACACAAGATTGTAATAATTCACACATTTGTGTGTGGGATCAGGTCTTTCAACACAGTCTCACTTTTACCAGCTGATGAAGGAAAGCAAAAGCAAATTGCTGTGTATGAGACTGGATATAACATGGCTGAACCTGTGAGGATGTTTTTCTCCCGAGTCTCTCGATGACATGCACAAGTACACACTGCCTGTGCTGCTAATGTATTCTACTACATGCACGCACACAAACATTATGGTGGTGTGAAATTGCACTGGTATTACCTTTTTCAACATTTTACTGCTTAAGAGAAATGCCGCGAGGCAATCAGCCTTAAAGTGGAGCAAGGATGGCACCCAGTGGCCAAACAGATTCATCTCAGAAAACGTTTCTCATCTATTTTCCATTCTTCACTTTCAAAGACCTTTAATTAGAAAAAACGTTCTAGCTCTAATGTGATCCCATTGGCAATGCCAAAAAAACTTAAAGACACTGCCTTCTTCCCGTGGGTGATATCCGTGTTTCCTTTTATTTTGTAAAAATCCCCAGCCTATACAAATAACATGGATAATTTAAAATTGGCACCAGTAATATGCTTATGACAACCAACTGCTTACAGCTGGAACGTGGTATAAAGGCAGAAATAAGAAAAGTATTTTTGTTCTTTTGCTGGGTATGTGCTAAGGAAAACAAACAAAAAAATTACCCCCCGATTTCAATTAAGTGCAACTACCAAGGAACTTATTTATTTTTAAAATTAATATTGGTAATATTAAGGGCAATTAGAAAATTTCTATCCAACTAAAATTTGGTGAAAAATTACCAGTTGTAACTGTTAAGTCTGCTGGAGCTACAAAAGAGTCCAAGCACAGATAAATGAAGAATAATTTCAAAATATGAGATATGATGCAATTTTTCTGGATTTTTAAAAAGAATTCTTTCTTCCATTACTTAAAAGAAATAGTACAATGGTCTTACTGGCCAGTCTGGGAATGCAGGTCTCAGAACAGTGAGCTGTCACATATAGGGTTAGCTCCAGGGATGTCTGTCAGTTGTGTGGGGAACAATTTGCTCCTTATTTATGGCAAAAGAATCATGAAAATGATGATAAACTCCTAAAGTACCATCATTCACTGAAATACCCCCCCCCCCTTTTTTTTTTTCTTTTTTCTTTTTTTTTTTTTTTATTATTACTGTGCTCCAATAAAGCTGCACGAGTCTTTTCTAGATAGATTTTTCTTCTGGTTTGAAATCCTTTCCAAATATAAATTCCCAAGCCTGTCACTGACTGAAGCATACTACTTTATCATTTGACAAGTGATGATTCTTTTTAAAAAATCATTCATCATATATTCCTCAAGCTTGCCTGACATTTTAAATGTATTCTACACCTTATCACTTTTTGCGTGGTTGTTGGCTAAATGGGGTAACAATGCTGAACTGTGTTCATCCCTTGATGTTTCCAGCTGATATGAGATTCTTGTGGAGTACGATGACCGATCAGATTGAAGGACAGGTAACAGGTCTGCTGGATCATAAATCATTTCACATTCACTGAAGAGTAATTCTATGTCCCAAACAATTGCTACTTCTAATTTGTTTTTTTCTAAACATTCTCATGTCCTAAGCAAACTGTGGTTTTGAGTATGAAAACAGATGCAAGAAATACAAAACTTCTCATGTAAATAACAAAATGCAGTACAGGAGAGCAGCAAAGGAAAACACTTTTAGCATGGGTAAATTAATAATGATAAATGTTTTATTACTCTGTTGAAAATTTCTGTTATTGAAGTACCACTGTATTAGTGTGCATAACTATTAAGACAGCTACCATTAAAGGCAGTAAGTCAGTAATATTTTAAAGTGTTTAGAATGGGTTTTTTTATTACTGTAAAAAGAATATCAGAATATAGCAGAAACTCTTAGAATTAGTATCTAAACAAATTGAATTCTATTTCAGCTTTACACAAGACAGTTTTTTTAAAAAAGTACTACAAATACTGTTTTTGACCATGCATATAATTTTAATTTTCTATTATTTTCAGCGATTGAAGTTTACTACTTGTTATGGTATTGAGCAAGAAGATTTGAGCTCTGGTCTAGCTATGAAACAGCTGATCTTAGAAGTAGTCATTTATTATTTAATATTACTAACTTAATATTTAATATTATTTAAGTGTGTGTCTTTGCAGTCAGAATATCAATGTTGATTTTTTCACATTTTTTAAATTCTAACCCTTAAGCACTGTTCTTTTAAACCTACAGTATAAATGTACTTAATGATCGCTCTGTATGGCATAAACACTTAAAGAGTAAATACATTTTGTCTTCGCATATTAAAAAAAAAAAATCTCACAGGAAATTCCTTGTTTATATCTGCATTATGTCCTTGCCCTGACATAATGTACAGAGCAGAACCTATTCCAGGCTGAAAGATGCCTATCCGTTTTAAAAATTCATTTGATGACCTGTGCTAAACTCATAAATGAACAGAAAAAATTGCCTGTGCATGAATATATGATTAAATTGTGGGCTTTATTTAGCTTCCAGGCCGCAGGTTTCTTTCTTTCCCCTTAATCTCTGAAATCATACATGTTTTTTCCTCAAGAGAAAGATTTCTTTTTAAATAGGATTTACTTATCTCCTACAGTACAAAATGACCTGGTTGCGTGCAGGCTTATCATACAAATGCATACAGCCACATCACACAAATCTTTTGCAGTCAGAAAGCAGAAACACTGAAATCTTTCACAAAGATGTTTTACTACTTCTGTCTCTTCTTTGCAGATGAGAAAACATAAGTGCTCTGCTCTGTTCCGATGATATGACAACATAAGGGCAAGGAAACTGCCTAGTTAGACTGCAAATACTCAGGGGCTGGCAGATGGGATGGATGTACACCTCACGACCGCTATAATCTTCCTCTACCTCTCTACAGCTACTGAAGAGGGCAAATCCCTTCAGAGAGCAGTTCAATGTCTGAGCCTCACCAGGTTAAACTGCTCCATGCAAACTCTTCCTCCACAACATTCTCTAAAATTCATGTTTCATCTGTCCTGGAGGGAAGGGAACATTTTACTCTAGGAGCTATATGTTTTCACCTGGAAGTAATAAATGTGGTCATTTAGAAATATAAGAGGAATCCTTTCAGTGATCTTTTGCAAAAAATTAATCTCATCTATGAAAACAGTAAATTCAGGTACTGAATGTTTAGATTTTTTTTAACAGCAAATTCAGAATTCCCATTAGCTCTTTTCTATTAACTATCCCTAGAATTAAGGTAGACATTGTAGTATGACACTAGTCTAGTAAGACAGTTCCAAAAGTAAATTGTAAACATACTTCTTATGCCTCTGACACACTTGAAGTAATCTCATTTTGTTTCTGATAAAATGACTTATGGAAGAAATTAAAAGAAAAAAATCATGCTTTTTTTTCACAGTCATACTGCTCTTTTATATGCCTCACTGCCAATAAAACCTATCATATAGGAACAGGTTTCATGATGGTAACAGTATCTATATGAGAAGAGCTGTTGTATTAGGAGAAGTGCACCTGAGAATCAAGCCTTGGAACCAGTACAAGAAGCTGAGAATAGCTTAGCAAGACAATTCAGAAATGCTTCTGAGGCAGGTGGTCAGGAAAGTAAAAGGAAACAGCACATACTAAAACAAACAATTGAACAAACTCTGAGCTCTGCCATTTCAGAGACTTACAACACCAATGATCAAGTCAAAGCACATTTCTCACAGGTGTGGCCTCTTTTCTGGGTGATAAAAAGCTATGCAAAGAATGTAGATTCCTTTTTTTTTTTTCTTTTCTTTTCTTTTCCCCAAGCAGTGCTGCTGGTGTTATGGAGGGGTATTAATTAATGCAAGATGATATTTTTCCAAAATTAATATAGTTTATTAATTTTGATATTAAGCAATCTCATCCCCCCAACCACTAAATAATAATTGGTTCTTCACATGGTCATGAAAACATTACACAGATGATAACATAAGATCTAGAAATAACTAGCAAAAATATATAAACAGTAATTGAACTGGAAGAGAAGGTTCTTGTGGTCAATATACTGCTTGCGGTTAATTGTACTGCTTGTTCGCTAGACGGACTGAAGGAGCTCCTTTCTGCTTATGGCAGAAGGTAATGGTTTAGAGGCTTTAAATATTTACTCACAAAATTATTGCTCAACTCACAGGGCTAGATACAGCTTCAGACAGTACCCAAATGCTTTCAGGGAATTCTATCACTGTCTTGTCAGCTGCAGAGGCTTCTGATTCTTCTCAGACTTCACAGGGTGCTGAGGAAAGGAGGCAGACTATCTCTGGTCCTGGCTCCTCTGGGTGATCTCCAGGACTTCCCATCTTGGCAGGAGACTTTCAGGTGTAGGCAAAATGTCTTGCCATGTGCAGTCTCAGCACAGATGTCATGCTGGCTATGGAGGCTGATCGCGTGGAGGCATTTACAGCCTGTTCCTGGTAAACTCAAGGCAGTGGAATTTCCAGGCAGTTCAGGATGCACTGAGGCAGCGAGCAATGGCAGCAGGCAGTAGCAACAGCAAGCATGCACAAATATAAAGGCAAGGCCTCTCGTGTCACCTGCTCATCTCCTTTTATCAATACAGCCTGAGACTAATGAGCCTTTGGACACAGAATAGCCAATCAGAATGGCAGTTAGCCAAGCCCGACCGTATTAGGTGAAGCCATAGGCTTGCTTTACCCTTTTTAGGGCAGAACACAGGCCTTACATGAGGCAGGCCCAAGCTAAGTGCGTGTACCTTGTCTACCACAGGAGCAAAACAAGTCTGGGCAAGCCAGGGTCTCTAGATTCAGTGGCTCCAGGTTCTTTGTCCTCTTTCCCACGGTTGCTTCTCCCCATAACAGAAGGAGGAAGAGCAGTAAGACATGTCTGGGCAAGCCAGGACATGTATAAGCCTATTTTGGCCTTAATAGGCCTACCACAACAGCTGGAAGGCATTGATTAGTAAAATAAGAATAGTTGCATCATGTCAAACCAAAGGTTGATCTAAGCTCTTAGCTTTTAGAATGACCAAAAGCAGGGAAGAATATTTAAAATAAACTGAGAAAGCACACTTTCTTGGTCCACTTCTCCCAGCTTCAGAGAGCTGCACTTTGGAGATTTCCTGAGGCAGAGGTGACTGACTTTGTCCCGCAGTCCTTGTTTGCCTTTTCCTTCTGTTAATTCATTGTTTTTAACTCATTAACATCTATGGTTATAGTCATATGGTTTAACTACATATTTGCAGAAGAAAGAATCTTTAGTCAGATTAAAAATATCGGTACCCTGATAATTTCACATGATACCTCTAAATCTAAACACTGCATGAGAAAAGCCCATGAACAATCTTTCTCTGCTCCTCCATGCTATTCTCTCTTCACTGGTATTGTAAAAAAAAAAATTGGTTTTATATATCTTTGAACTACAAAGCAATAGCTTGATGTCAACAGGTGACAGCCTCGTATCTGAGAAACTAGTATAAAACTCCAGTATTTCATTTGTAATAATTATTATTTTTAGTAATTTTCAGTGTATGCAATGTGTTCCTTACTTCTTGTTTCCATGACAACTGAAGACACAGGCACATGTAAAAGTGTGTGACATAATGTAATACCATAAAGACCTCCTTTTTATGAATTATAGATCTCCTAACACTGTGCTTTAGGTCCTGTCTTATGTGGGCAGTGCATGCTGAAAATCAAAAGAAAATAAACTGTTGAACATCTTGTGAACATGTGCATTTCATCAAAGGGAAAAAGGGAACACAGCTCAGTTTTAACACTTAAGCCCTGTTTACTCTCAAGGTTTCTCCTTATTTATACTCTTGTCACTAATCCCAGTCGCACTTGAGCAGCCTCAATAGCACTGAGATGCTCGGTGTCAGCACAGACTGTCTTGTGAAGGCTGAAAAGCAGTCCAAGAATCTGAGTGATTAGCCTTGGAAGACAATCTGAAAAATCCCTAAGCGTGTGAAGAACTTGATGCACTCCCACAGAATTGTAGGTCTCTAAAGAGCTGTGTGTGTTTCACCATATGCATGGCTGGGACCAAGGCTTGCCATACTGACTTTGCAGTGCGATGACATGCCTTCAACCCTTGGAAAGCCATTGTTACCAAACACGTTGAAATGGTAGTGTCATCAATGCATAAGAATCTCATCTTCCAGCTATACATACTTAAATGTCAGTATTTCATAAGTGGTCCAAAACAGAAAGGCCAACCTTTCTGAAATTTAATTACTGAGGAAGACTATAATGTAATTACTATAAACCATTAAAATGTTTTCATTACTGGAATATAAAAGTAACCGAAGTAGCTCTAAACTGAAAGATGGTATCACAGGAGAGAGTAACATAGCCTACAAATGCTTTCCCAATTTTTACAGAGACTGCAGATAAAATGAACACACATAAAATTAAATTTGTCATTTTGCTGCCCACTGTTACGCATTTAAGGGTGGGCATAAAATTGAACAGCATAAGACATGAATAACAAATGAACTATATATCACGCATGTGCCACATGCCAAATATCAAATCATCTTTCATGGATTGAACTGTTAACACTGTCATATCCAGTAGCCATCCTGAAAGTCTCCTTTTTTGATTCAACTCTTTTCATTGTTATTTAGCCACATGTCCACGTTTTTAAGACAGACACAAAGCCTCTCTATGTGGAGGTAGGTCTTTTAACTAGCCACACATTAGGGCTATGGAATTGAAAAAATACAGGAATTTATATTCATGCCACATTTTGAATTGAATATTCTGTAAAGAAGGTGATACATTATTTGCTGTTGTATAGCTCTCCTGTGTGCTGTTTGACCTAAAACAGGGAATCTCTCACAGGGCTATAAATAATGCATCATAGTCATTAAATATTGATCTGGCTTATACCATTCACAGCTGCACAATTAGGTTAGCTTTTAAAAAACAGCTTCTTCTATATTACCCATAATAGGACAGTCTTTATATATTCTCTTTGGAAACTATATTAGTCAAATTTAAAAGTGATATGTGTTTGTGGGTCTGCTTGCTACGTCACAGGACTTGTTCATTACTGCCTCACAAGTCAGTAACTTGCTATAAATATCCTATCCTGGACACAGTTCTGCATTCTTTTGGATTTCTGTATTTGTCTGATTGACAACTATTTTTAGGGTTGAAGACCCTACATTTCAATGAGAAGAAACCTGGCACTACAGAAGAATACTATAGGATAGCATCAGTCTTAGACTAATCAGACTTCACTAGCCTTGCATTTTTCTATTCCAATAATACAAATGCTAAATCCTAGCATTTAGTAAACACAGTGGAAATAATGGAACTGTCTTTTAAGCCTCAAATACTTGGTGAGAACCCAGTTGCTATGGCTTTAAAAATCACACCAATTCCTAACTTCTGAAAGAAATACAGGAGTATCAGTATGATTCATTGCAGGACAGGTTCCTCTCTGACCTACTCTAGGTGTTCAAGCTCTGGCAGGGACAGTTGGACTTGATGATCTTTTGATGTCCCTTCTGACCCCTAACTGTGGTTCCATGACTGGTGCAGTACTTTTGCTTATCCTGCAGAAGTTGAGTTTGAATTGAATGTAGAAAGTGAGGAGAAGCACTGTCATAACTCAGGCTCAAGACTTCAGACAGACATTCTCAGATGTGCAAGGAATGTTTGCATTCAAGGTGAATTTTTTTTTTTATATACTTGTAGATGCCCATGAAAAGTAAGATTGAATTTTGCTCCCTATATCTAGAGCAGTGGTATCTGAAATCTATCTATAACAATGTAATGCAGCACATATCACAGAACCTAATAAATATTATGCAGTTTATATTAACTTAGTGGCATACTGGATTAATTTTTTTGGAAGTCATCATAATCTAAGTCTAAAGAAACTTAAAGTTGAAAAATATTTGGTAGTAAGTAAATGTAAAATAATCTGGCAACAGACAGCCTATGTACAATATTTACTATAAATTGTATGGTTTACTTGCTCTTGTTTTAATCAAATAAATCATTCACAAACCCCCCCCATGCTCTTTCCTAGAACCTGGAAGAACAATACATATCCCAAATACAGGAATAATGGGTGATACCCCGCTATTAATTCTGATTAACAATCAATTCTAATTCAACTAACTGTTATTGAAACTATCAATTAAGCTTCCATATGTTTTCCCTCATTTAAAAACCCTAACTATTTTCAGGAGAAAGGATCCACACTGTATGACAGGTCCAATTTTTGCTTAACCTACAATTAAGTGGAATGGGTCCTAATTTGTTTGTTTGTTTGTTTTTAGATATCATATTCTGTCAGAAAATGCAATACAAAAGTAACTGCCATGAATAAATACACAGAAGGTGGCAGAGGGAATGCTACTATGTTATTTTACAAATGCTAACTAAAGAAAGCTGAAGACAGCAACTTCCTACTGAAATCAATGGCAAACCTCCTATCACCTTCCTCAGGGTCAGATTATCACCTACAGAGACTTGAGACACTTGTTAAGGGTCTGAATCCAGATCTCTGCGGTTCCACTTGTGTCTGCCTGGAGAGATAAGGCCCTGCTCTTATCGGTAAAACAACCTCTCTGGGTTAATGGCATGAGTTTTCCATCCCCACTTCCCCCGTGTGCAGGCAGCAGAATGACTGGGTGGCTCCGTCCCAAACACCTAAGATGCACCTCCCTACATGTGCCTGAACTTCATACCCATCCTGCTTGCACTGGCCTCCTGAGAAATCTGTGCCTGGTAGTATAAATGCTAATGGATCCCAAAAGCTTTAGGGCAAAAGGATTGGTGAGACAGATTTTTACAGTAATGATTTGCATAATTTGTTATCTTCTGAGCAAAAAACACCATTCATTCGAGAACAAATTTGAATCATATAAATATTTTAAAATTTGGCTTTCAAGATTTTTATTAATGAAAGCTATATTCTAGTAACACTGAAAATTGAATGCTTCAGAAATGTGCATAAAACCATTCAATGTAAATTTACGTGGCTGCTTTGATTATAGACAGTTGTAGAAATCAGATATGGAACAGATCAACTGTATTGTTCCATACTGTGAACTTCCCTCTGTATTTTCCAGCTCCACAACCAATGATACTTTGCACTTTTTCCCATCCTAGCATCTGCAGAAAGGCATTTTTAAGTTAAGTTTTTAAGGCTTTCTTCCTAAGGGGGGCTTTTTTGTTGTTTCATTAATTCATAGAGAGACCACAGAAGTAAATGTTATTTGTTTTACAGAACCTGCTCACAGTGATTATATTTAATTCTTAAGAAGATAGCTGGTATATTTGTGAATTTGCATATTTCTGAATTTATCCAATAACAGTAAGGAATTATTGAAAAAATGTCAAATGAAAAATCAGCTTTAACTAGCCTTCCTGGGCTTTCTGTGATGCAATTAAATTAATACACTGGTAAAAGCCAGGAGGGAAATAAACTTCAGGAACACTTGCGATTTTACACTTTGTATCAGAATGTGTACTTGAGATCTTAGGTAAATAAAAATTAGAGGAAAAGCATTACACTAAGTCTATAAACAAATATGATGACAAAGATGGTAACAAACAACATCAACTAGTAAGAAGAATCTGTAATTACTTCCAGGCTCCTTGGGTTCAGTTACCATACATTTGGGGTACTATGTTGAAAAGTTGTCAACTCAAATGTATTGTCAGTCCAAAGCCATTAATTACTGTTAGGTCCCATGTCAGTCCAGAGCCAGCAGTGCACTACTGGTATTACTCTCATTTAGATGTTTCTATCATGTGTGTTTTCTGCTCTTCAGCCTGAACCAGAACATTGGGTAAATCTTAACAGACATTTCCTGTGTCATCTGTCAATAAATCACCAAAGGGAGAGGGGACGGTTTTAGCTCCCAACATCCCCAGAGGGAGAAATTGTTTATCAGCCAGTCAGATCTAGAACATGACTCTAATATAACAAAAGATTTATACAAAATATAACAAACAGAGGAAAGAGCAGTGATTTCAGGATTGGATGACTCAGGAGACCTGAGATCTGCTGCCAGAGCTTTGTGAGGAGGGAGGGAGACAGATGCAATTTCATCCCACAGATCGATGATCCTTTCTGGCAATGAGCTCTCTATTGAAGACCTACAAGACATGTCAGTCTTTGGCCTTTTATTGTTTTGATTTGTTTACAACTAGTGATGTAGAGCATTAACAAAGACTACTTGTCATTGGCTTTATCAGGAGTTGAAAAGGTGATAACTGGATATTAAAAAGGGGCAATTTTTCTGAACAAATATAACAACTTAATTTAAGCATGACTGTTTTATATTCCTCCCAATGTAAAGTCCCAGGTTCCTCTCATTTTCTTTGGTCTCTTTCTCAGCTCCCATTGGTATTACTTCCTGATGGTGGCTCTTGATGAAGATGCCATCAAACCCATGCTGACATGCGGTTCTAGCAGCTCATGCAGGGACAATGGTATTTTGCACTGTACAACTATCAATGCAGCAATTTTATCATTTGACAGATTTTTCCACCTTCCATGACAGTCTAACATGTAATACAACCTTTGTAAATCATTGTTAAGTATGATTTTCTTCTTTTGATGTAAAACTTTTCTCTCAGATAATCTACATCCATTTTAAATTACTGCTATACTTTCGGATAGAACAAAAAACTTAAATCCTTACCTTAAATTTATCAACTTCTGCCTTTGAACATGTTGCATGGTAAGATAACACCTGCCCCAGAACAGAAGACAGAAAACCATTTTTGTAGACTTGACAAGTAGAAATAATAGGGCTCTGTGCTGCAGTCTAATCAATGATGTTTAAAACAAACTTAGCTAATATTTATGCACAGTAATTCAGTCCTGAATGTCAGCATATAATAACGAATTGCAGGTTAGCAGGTATACATTGGCATTTATGTTGAGGGAATTTTACAGGACATCATGGACAGTAATTAATTTAATATTATAAGCATTTCTACATTGTTCTCCTGGAGTTCTACAATTAAAAGAGAAATAATTTAATGTAAAAATAACAGTAGATTTATAGACTTTAAATAATGCCTTTTGCTATACTGTGAAGCTTTATTGTCTGTGCTAGTGGCACACCACTGCATGCAAATTAGTACTTTATGCTGTGTTTGACATTCTCTTCAATACCATTCTGGAGATGCAATCATCAAATAAAATGCACAAAGTACTGCAGACTTCCTCTTATTACCTATAAGTATGCATTCATACTCACAGAGGCAGAGCACTCCTAGCAAGGATAGTTCTTACACAACACACAGCCACATCCAATCTGCTTATGTGCTAAAGCTTTGACTGCTGCTCATACAAATACCTAAACTCTATCTCAAATGCTCTTGTCTTACAATACCTTGTGGCAGTTAAGTCCCAAGATAGATTTATGCATATAAATTTTGGAGGTGTCATCTTTTACAGTACCAGGAGATCATTCCTGCACTATAAAAGTATAAATAATAAACACCAATTAACTCGTTCTATCCCATGTTTTATTTACTATAACTATACAACAAGTTCTTCCTCAAGCAGTACCAATTTTTCTGTCCAATCATATTGTACCTTCTCTCAGAAATCTCTAAGATCAGTAAAATCACGTCTTCTGCTATGACAGATTACACTCAATACCAAAATTCTCCTAACACTTTTCCTTTATCAGCATTCATTATACCCCTCTAAATTATACAGTCTTCCTTAATAATGATTTATTTTAATATTTTAATAATTTTCACATTTTGCATCCTTTATATATAAAATAGCATTTAGCCTGGGTTTGAACCATATAACATCCTACTGTTAACCTTTCCCCATAAGTTATTTACATACTGTACTTCTGTTAGTCAATCATATGAGAATTCTGTATAAAAAACAGTATCTTATTATGGCATATATCAAAATGTTTTATTTTACCTCTAATAAATCAATTTAATTTTCCAATGCCACTCATTGTTATCCTAGCTACATACATAAATACCAATAAAGCATTGTTACTGAAAAATGAGTTCACAGTCTTTCAGCATATACCATTCTTTTTTAAAGTACTTTTCTGCTGTATCCTTAATCACTTTATACAAATGTTATCCTGAGTTGCTGCTCATTTGTGGAAAGAATTACTCATCATTGAACTATAGTGGCCATTTATCAAACCTATAATTTACATTAGAGCTATATGGCTATTAGTCTTTTTAGATCAAAGAAAGAACCTGTATTTTAATCCCAGAAATTTCCTTGATTTCATAACAAACTTCTATGCTAATTTGCATTCCTGTGTATCCAAGTGTGATATCTGGTACTGGCTGTTTCTCTTGCCAGGAGAAGTACTCAAAGGTATCATACTGCACAAATATCTGGGGTATATGAGGACTTACAGTAATTCATGACTGTATGTAAAGAATGAGAAATCTTGCAGGAGGCCTGAAAAGGAAAGTTTTGAACTTTTCCTCCTAAATTAATACATATATAATAACAACAATAATTTAAAATCCCATTTGGCTTCAAAAAGCTTTAACATGCCTACATGCTTCACAGGGTAGATCCCAAATACTCAGATAAACATCTCCAACATTAATGCAAAGGAAAAAAAAAAAAGCCATCTTCATAGCAATTCAGTTTGATTTGATTTTTGTTTTAATGGAGGGGAAATTTATCAAGCTAACAGTATTTTTGTGTTTCTTATTGTAATGGTGGATATCCTATAAATCCAAAGGAGTTAAACAGTTAAAAAGGCTGCACACACCTGAGATAGCTAGATCATTTTCTTCTCTTATCAAATACAAAACCTAAAACAATGCTGACATCTTAGCAACATTACCTTTTTCATTGGAGGAATGTTTTAAGATTAACCAGTCTGGCATAACCCTTAAAAAAAAAAATCTTAAATTTCATTCAAACCACTCTTAATTATTGTTTTTGTAAGAGTAATGTAAACAATGTATTGAGACTAATGTAAATTTGTAAAGCTGTCCTAAAAATTTGTTCTTGGCAAGATTGCTTTTAATATTATATTTAAAATCTCTGGAATACAATACAGAATAGTGCTTTGATGTTGAATCTGCTTACAGAAGTTTAATTAATTGTTCCTTTTTGAAATGTTTCGCATTTTAGAGTTTTAGAGATGATACATTTCATTCTTCATGAAGGTGGGGAGAAATAGGAACAGAAATTCCTACAAAGGGAACGGACAAAAAAAGTTACAGCTTCTGTTCATTTAGGCACTTCATATGTATTTTATAGAAAGATGTGGTGCTGTAATGCCAGGATTGTGCAATTTCGTATTGGCCTTGTTCAAGCAAAGCTCTTACTGAGCTGCCAGCTATTCTGCTTTGATCTTATTCTAGAAAGACATATATCTGATAAGGGCTCTGACAAGATGTTGCTTTTGATACTAAAAAATCCTATGATGCCAATCAGTTTTTCTAAACTTTGTCCTGTTCACAGTAAATTCTACTTACAGTTTACAACACTAGAAAAGCAACAACAAACTATCTAAAATAGCAATTTCCAAGGAATTTTCAGTTACTGAAGGACAAGAAAATACATATAACACTGCTGGTTTGAGGCTAATTGAAATATTTTAATGGGAGAAATCAGATCATTAGTTGTGAAAACAAATTAATAATGATGTCTATATCATTCTTTGGTTTGCTGAGAGGGATAAAAAGTCAAAACATAGACAAGTGTTCTCTCACTTTGTCCTGGGACATTGCCCTGTTCCTTTCTCTGTCTAGTCCGTGTCATTAGATTTAATCACTTCCTTTTCAACCCTGATCTGGCTTTGATATCTCACCTCTAATCTCAGCAATTAACATGTAAACTTTGCTTTTGTTTACATTTGTCTCTCTGAGGTCTGAGATACAGGGGGAAGGGAACAGAGAGAGAGAGAGGTAACTTTAAGTCCTTTGGGCAGTTTTCTTTGTCCAGGAGGGAATTTGGATTTCTGTGTTATTTCTGACTTGTATATAATTGTAAATACTTGTTAAATACTTGCATATATTGTGTATATCTGATTGTATATTTTGCAATGCTGTAAGTATAGCTTCATCTTACTTCCAAACTGTCTGAGTCAGTCAGGGAAATTTCAAATAGTGGGGAGGGAAGGTTCCTAATCCAGCACAAACACTTAGACTAATTCCTGCCTTTATGCCTGTAAGAAACTAGGTTCTGCATCATCCCTTTCCCTCCTTAGCATGTGAAAAACATAGACATCGAATGAAACACCCAGGTTCAAAATTACTGAAGAGAAGCTCATGTGCATGAGCTCCATGGGTAAGTGTACTGAGAAAATTTCCCTTCGGCAGTACCTTAACAAAAAATGCGCTAAGGTGTGGAGAACCAGATTGGTGATACCAACCACAATAACTTTGGAAGCAGTAGGTGTCCTTACATATGACACTTATGAGCAAGAGAAGGTTTCATTAAGATGTATACATACATCAAGAGCCACAGACTGTTTTGCCCAAGATTTCTTCACCTGGTCGTACATAATTGTGTTGTTGATGCCCAGGCCACAAAAAATAACAAAAGCCTAGAATTAAAAACAGGGGGGGAAAAGGCAATTATAATTCAATTATAACAGAAATGCAAAGATGAATGCTGGTTTAATAATGAAAAGAAATTGCATAGAAATATTAAGAATAATCATGCTTAGACAGCTTATTTGAGAATCCAGATAAGTCACTGGCCTCAACAGGATGAGAAAGATCAGACTCAAGTAACTCGTTTTAATTAGGATGTAACCTTAATTGAGGAGTTTTGAGAATTAATGTCAGACCATAAATACAGACAACATATTCTTTTCTCCCTAGAGTAGTCTGAAGCACCATTATCCAGAAATACCAAATCCTGCTAAACAGATGTTATTGCTACAAAACCAAAGGTCTCTTACTTCAAACAGTCGCTGGTCAGCATCGTCAAAGGGTTTCCCATCGAGCCTGTTCAACACTTGAGCTACTCCTTTAGAAAGAGTTAATATGAATTATCAGCTTCATTCATTAATTCACAATGCAGAATATTGCATTCATTGGTAAAATTCAAAAATATTCCAAACCGAAAAGCAAAACGGCAAATATTTATTCTGAAAATCATTAAATAGACACAAACATATGCAAGTCTGATTGTTTGGATACCAGGGTTCAGTTTATTACTTTTAATCTTCAATCTTCATTCTCCAAGTAGAATACTGCAAATCTGAAAGTTACTCACAATGTTTTCCGCAAAAGCTCAAATAATTCTTTTGGAAAGAATCAAGCACTTTGCTAACAGCAGTCACGTAAGTTGTCCTAGCAATGTGGAGTTGCTAATATAATTTCCTGAACCAGTAACTTCATTCCTAAAATTTTAGTGGGTTTATTATCACCGGTGTATATATATATATGTCCTTTTTTTCTCATAACTGGTTTGTAAATAGATTGAACCAGTGGGGAAAAAAAAGCAATTTTCTTAAACCACTTGAAAACTAAGAAGTGTTTAAATCACTTGGTTCTGGATGAACTAATATTAAGTTCTGCTGTTGTAAACCATTTGCAGTTTATTTAGCTACAATATGCTGTTAGAAAAGCACTGCAAGAGGTATCAGCAGTCAAGGGTTCGGTTTCTTGATATTTGTTCAATGCAATACCTACTTCGCAACAAATAATGAACCCTACAAGAAATAATGAACCCTATTTAAAAAAAATTCAATTCCCACATTATCTCTGCTAAATAAGCTCAAAGATCCTGATCTCACATGGCACCAAGTGCTTTCGGCAGTGCACTATTGATCTCAGCTCTCTCTCACAGCCACAGTGCTCAGGGATGTTAAGTTTTGCCCTGCCAGTTTAAACTGCTATCACTTTGTCTTCAAACTGTGAAAAGTGGAAAGTTATCAGAGGAATCTGGCACGCCTTTTTATGCCAACAGCAGGTAATAATGCAGGGCAAATTGCAGGGGTAACATAGCTGGGAAGCACCCTATCGAATAAGCAATAAACCCCTGTCATGTCCTGATCTAGCACACACCATTGCCACAGGCAGCTCTGGCAACTGACACAGCCTCTCCAGTAAGTCTTCCCTGATTGTAGTTTATCATTAAAGAAGGAAACGACCACTTTAGTTGACTGCAGAAAGTTTCTTGAGTTGTGTACAAAAAAGGGAGATCCATAAAAGCATCAAAACATATAAAACATAATATTGTTAGAATTTCTGTTTTCATCTCGTTAGTTGTCAGTTTCATTACGAAATAAGTATTCTAAGTATCATAACTTCTTAATATTCAGCTGGGGAAAAGAAGAAAAAGGAACACAGAATGAAAAAAACCCAAACCCAAACCATAATTAAATTTACATCAGGACAAAATTGATGCAGATATTAGGAAGGGCTTACCAATTATTTGGTGGTTGCTATTCCATATAGGAACACACAGAACAGACTTTATATGAAAGCCAGAAATCTGGTCAGCCTAAAACACAGAAATTAGAGCTTCCATTAGCAGCCTTTTATGTTCGAGCAATAGAAATGTCAAAGAATGTTTACATTTACAAAATTCATTCCACATAGATCTATTCTAAGTGTCACTGATTCTCTCTGTTGCATGGTAATAAGATTTATTCTTTAGGATCATTGTTGCAAAATGTGAAGAAAATATTTTTTCAAAAGAGATTAGAGAGTGGTTTGAGCCCATTCACAGGAGATCAGGAGGTGCTCTTTTACATTAACTGCCAGTGCTACATGCAATCTGTAACAGAAGTAAAAGACCAACAATCATTCATATGCTGGGGGCAGGACGGGATCACTATTATTTCCCTAGCTAGCAAAAGATGTTAACTCAGGTTTTAACTAGAGTACTGCTTATTTGTATATATCCAGAACACATCACTGAGATCAGTGTAGAGTTACACCTAATATGCATGGGAGTAGGAGAACAATTGTGTCAGATGAAGATCTTAAAATAAACTGAAAGAAAACACTTTTGCATTAAATTCTTGGTGAATGAACTGAAAGTTGAGATCAACATTTGAAAATGGCAGTTAGTTTTCTGTGAGAAAAAAGAGTGTTTTCAATAGTAGCAGAAAACAGAATGTCTGTTCATAACTACGAACATATGTTTGACTCTATTTAAGTCATAAGGGATAATACGTTCCTCTTACTGCACTTGACTGTCTGTAGAAAGACCTGATTGTAACAAGAGAATTTAAGAATTAGATTTTCATAGGAACCCACCAACAGACAGTAATTACTGTCCTTTGTATTGTTTTCTTTCTCTATATATAATGGGCAGTGCTTCTAACTTGGAAAGAGCTAATTGTGAAAAAAGAAATAGCTGAATTATACAGAACACAATATAGTAAAAGTACAACTACAAACATATCAAGGATTGACACTTAATTTTAGCACATCTCTTTGGTAACAAATAGACCTTAGGCATTAATTTTAATTGTACTTTTTGAAATTCTGAACAAATTCACATCAACATGGTTTTCTTGTGCACTTTTATAGCAGGCCAGTAGGCCCCTTTTATTTTTCTTGTTTTGACAAATTCTGTCTGAGAGATAATCCCTTTAATGACACGTGCAGTAAAACTGGAACCAAGCAAACTCTCATCATAAAACACTTCCAAGCACACTTATGGTAGTAATATAGTTTAGCAAGCCTGCTGCCCAAAGCTGCCCACTGATTAATGTGCTCTCTAACTACTGGCCAAGTCACCCATAGTAGTACTGTTTCAATGGATAGAATTCAGTGAAAATTTCATCCTTCCCTATGCCTCTAAAATTTATTTAGGCGTCAAGTATACACATAGGTTTTTATCTGTACCTACATCTTCCTAAATGAGATTGGAATTTAAAACTTTGGATGTACAAATTATCCACTCCTATTAGAAGTGATATGTATCTTGGAGAAATATCCAATCCAGTATGTATATTTCATCTGAGCAAATTAAAAGGTTATTTGGCTAAGTTAGATCACAACATTTATCTGTACACATAAAAGTTCTGTTTACGCTTTGTGTCCCAGTGACCCCAACAGCTAACAACAATGACACTGCCAATACTGAACACCAACAGCAGAATTTTCAGCAATAAAAATGAATTTGTATAACTTGGTAGAGAAAGGTAGCATTTAAAAATGGGAAAAAAAACCAAACCAGAATCATGAGCAGACTTAGCAATTGCCTGGAGTCACTTGACTTGTGTGTACTCTAGAAAGCCATGTAAACACCAGCACACAAGAGGAGGTGTAATGAACAGTGACATCCTTTTCCTCTCCATCTCTCCTTTTCCACTGTATCTGCCCCTTTCCCACCCTGCACCACATTTTCCCCTTTTTCCCCCCAAACCCAGAGCACCTGGGTTCTGTTGGAGTCTCCTCCCACCCCAGGTGTGACCACTTTGCATTCCCTGCCCACTCCCCTTTTTAATCCGCCCCAAGAAAGGCAGAAGCCCCAAGTTTGCCCAACTGGGCAGAGGGATCCTCCTCCTGTCATCACTGGTGAGTCCCCATGGTGCACACTGGGTGAATGGTGGAGGGGATCAAAGGCCGGGGGGCCTGGTGGCCCCCCGGTTAGGCAGGATAGAAACTTGCTGATTACTCTAACATCACACATGGGTGCTGGCTGGGCCTCCTTACTTAGGCTGAGCTCCTCTATGTGGTATCTTGGTTAGGTGAGGGTCTTGCCCCAGGCTCTGGGTTGGGTGCAAATAGAGTGGTGGTAGAGAAGGAGCTGTTTAGGCAGGGCAAAGGGGGGTGTGGTGGAGCAGGGGCTACTTTGGGCAGCTGGAGGGGAGAGTGGTGGAGCAGGGGCTGCTTTGGGCAGGTGAAATATGGTCTTCAATGTTTCTAGGGATGGAGCGTAAACCACATCCCTGGACTATCTGTTCCACTATTCCACCACTCACATTGTGCAGAACTTCCTCCTGATGTCCAACCTAAATCTCCCCTGCTCCAGTTTCAAACCATTGCCCCTCATCCTATCGCTACAAACCCTTCTAAATGGCCCCTCCACTGCCCTCCTCTAGGTCCCCTTCAGATACCCTGAGAGATTTTGTAGGCAAATTATTCTCTTCAGGCACTAGTGGTGTCTTCCAGGGGTCAGGGCTGGGCCCAGTCCTGTTTAATATCTTTATAGATGATCTGGATGAGGGGATTGAGTTCACCATCAGTAAGTTTGCAGAGTATACCAAGTTGGGAGCAAGTATTGACCTGTTAGAGGGCAGGAGGACTCTGCAGAGGGACCTGGATAGATGTGTACAGTCCAACGCCATGAGTTTTAACAAGTCCAAGTGCTGGGTTCTGCACTTTGGCCACAACCCCCCCATGTGGTGCTACAGGCAGGGGACAGAGTGGCTGGAGAGCAACCTAGCAGAGAGGTACCTGGGGGTACTGGTTGACAGCTGACTGAACATAAGCCAGCAGCGTGCCCAGGTCGCCAAAAAGGCAAATAGCATCCTGGCCTGTATTGGGAATGGTGTGGCCAGCAGGACCAGGGAAGTCATTCTGCCTCTGTGCTCAGCACTGGTTAGGCCACACCTTGAGTCTTGTGTCCAGCTCTGGACCCCTCAATTTATGAAAGATGTTCAGATGTTTGAATATGTCCAGAGAAGGGCACCAAGGCTGGTGAGGGGGCTGGAGCGCAAGCCCTATGAGGAGAGGCTGAAGGAGCTGGGGTTGTTCAGTCTGGAGAAGAGAAGGCTTGGGGGAGACCTTATTGCTCTCTACAACTACCTGAAAGGAGGTTATAGCCAGGCAGAGGTTGGTCTCTTCTGCCAGGCAACCAGTGACAGAACAAGAGGACACAGTCTCAAACTGTGCCAGGGCAGGTTTAGGCTGGATGTTAGGGAGAATTTCTTCACAGAAAGAGTGATTGACATTGGAATGGGCTGCCCTAGGAGGTGGTGGAATCACTGTCCCTGGGGGTATTTAAAAGGAGCCTGGATGAGGCACTTAGTGCCATGGTTTAGTTAATTAGAGTTAGGTTGGACTCCATGATCTCAAAGGTCGATTCTGTGAGGACACACTGGATGGGGGGGGGGAATAAAAATCACAGGTTTTAGAGCCACTGAGATGTAGCGATAAAACTGTTATGTTAGTATATTTTCAATGTCAAAATATGATGTGTATTTACATTTAAAAAAATCTCTTACTTCAGCATCAAAGCGAGGATCCTGATAGGCATCACTGATATTCACCGGGAGACCTGTGGAAGCTACAAGTTCAGCGATGCTGTTATTTATTAGCCAGTCAGAGTAAGATGATGATTTCTCCATGCTGTCTTTGAAACTATCAAAAGGTGTAAAAAAGGAAGAAAAGAATATAATTACTTGGAAGTTCAGCAAGTCTTACAGGCATACTCGCAGGAACAGCAGAACCATTCAACGTTATTTATGTTTACTAAGTGTTGTCTGCAATAATTCAGTATTTATTGAAAAGATACACAGAAAATTTTCTCCTTTACACAATTTTTTTTCTACTAAAAAGAGCATTATTCTCCCAGTACAGTAGATACAACATTTAATAATTAAACATATTTACACATTAATCAAGATTAGGATTATGTCCCAAGTTTCTGTGGGATACAGGCTTGCCCATCAAAAGCAACCAGTTCTAAATATTTTTCTTTCTGTAGAGGTACCTAAATATATATAATATTAAGATTTTAAATTTTCAAATTAGTCTAATAATGTAGAGTATTTTAAATTTGTACTTCCTATAATTTTCCTGTCAAGGGCAATACCCTTTCCTCCCCCTATTTTGTTCTGAAATACAATAACTGAAAAAGGGATCATGAAATAAGTCTTAAAATCAGCAGTGTAAGGTGGATACAAGTAGATATACAATACATAGGAGAGCATAGGATACAGGCACTACAATCCACCATAGCTTCTCCAGAAAACTCAGTATCTACACAGCCCTGAAGATTTCATAGAATCATAGAATGGTAAGGTTGGAAGACCTCAAGGATCATCTAGTTCCAACCCCCTGCCATAGGCAGGGACACCTCCCACTAGCACAGGTTACTCAAGGCCTCGTCCAGCCTGGCCTTGAACACCTCCAGGGAGGGAGCAGCCACAACCTCCCTGGGCAACCTGTTCCAGTGCCTCACCACCCTCACTGCAAAGAACTTCCTCCTAACATCCAGTCTAAATCTCCCCTCTGCCAGTTTAAACCCATTGCCCCTTGTCCTGTCATTGCAAGATCTTATAAATAGTCCCTCCCCAGCCTTCCTGTAGGCACCCTTCAGATACTGGAAGGCTACTATAAGGTCTCCTTGAAGCCTTCTCTCCTCCAGGCTGAAGAGCCCCAACTCTCTCAGCCTGTCCTCACAGCAGAGCTGCTGCAGCCCTCTCAGCATCTTGGTGGCCTCCTCTGGACCCGCTCCAACACTTCCATGTCCTTCCTGTGCTGGGGGCTCCAGAACTGCACACAGGACTGCAGGTGGGGTCTGAGGAGAGCAGAGCAAAGGGGCAGAATCCCCTCCCTTGCCCTGCTGCCCACACTGCTCTTGCTGCAGCCCAGCACACAGTTGCTGTCTGGGCTGCACTCACACTGCAGCCTCATCTTGAGCTTTTCATCACCCCAGACCCCCAGGGCCTTTTCCTCAGGGCTGCTCTCAGCCATTCCCCACCCAGCCTGGATTTGTGCTTGGGATTGTGCCTACCCAGGTGCAGGACCTTACACTTGGCCTTGTTGAATTTCATGAGGTTGGCCTGGGCACACCTCTGCAGCCTGTCCAGGTCCCTCTGGATGGATCCCTGCCCTCTAGCAAGTCGACTGTGCCACACAGCTTGGTGTCATCTGCAAACTTGCTGAGGGTGCACTCGATTCCTCTGTCCATGTCACTGACAAAGATGTTAAACAGCACTGGTGCCAGCACTGACCCTTGAGGGACACCACTTGTCACTGGTCTCCAGGTGGACATTGTGCCCTTGATCACCACTCTCTGCGTGCGACCATCCAGCCAATTCCTTATCCAGCAGTGCTCCACCCATCAAGTCCATGTTTTTCCAGCTTGGTGACCAGGATGTCATGTGGGACAGAGTCAAATGCCTTACTCAGGTCCAGGTAGATGACATCAGTTGCCCTTCCCTTGTCCACTGTCGCTGTGACTTCATCATAAAAAGCCACTAAATTTGTCAGGCAAGATCTGCCCTTGGTGAAGCCATTGCTGGTTACCACCAATCACCTCTGCTTTGTTTTCCATTTGCCTTAGAAGAGCTTTCAGCAGGATCTGCTCCATGATCTTGCCAGGCAGAGGTGAGGCTGACTGGTCTGTAGTTCTCAGGGTCAACCTTTTTTCCCTTCTTGAAGATGGGTGTTCCGTTTGCCCTTTTCCAGTCAGCAGGAACTTCACCAGTCTGCCATGACCTTTCAAATATGGACAGTGGTTTGGCAACTTCATCTGCCAGTTCCCTCAGGACCCGTGGGTGGATCTTGTCAGGCCCCATGGACTTGTGCACGTTCAGATTCCTTAGGAGCTCTTGAACGTGATCTTCTACTACAGTAGGCAGATCTGCCTGCTCCCAGTCCTTACTTTTACCCTCTGGAGCTTGGACATTGTGGTTGGAGCCCTTGCTGTTGAAGACTGAGGCAAAGAAGTCATTAATCTTAAAAGAAGTCATTTAATCTTAAATCTTGTCTAATCAGCAGGAAAAGTTCTTGTTGATTTATTGCAGACAGATTTTTTTATATTGGCAAGGCATAAACATTCATGTGTGAATGAAGAGGCATATTGCCTATGTTTTGAGAAGAAAATGAAGAAATTCTCAACGTGTGAGAAACATTACTTAAAGAAAAAAGTGTCTCTGGGCAGACTTGGAGAAGACTACAATAGCTTGAAGTTTCAAAGTAGTGCACGTGAATGAAAGAAGGATGCACAATAAAATGCCTGACAGACTCAACTGAAGTGAAAGAATTGCCTTTTTTTTTTTTTTTAGGTTTTTTTTTTTCCCCCCC
>WBNM01003009.1:182186-194663 GCA_013399055.1 Ramphastos sulfuratus
TTTTTTTTTTTTTTTTTTGGTACCTGCATTGATTTTTCTGGAGACTAATTCAACTAAGTCACTCATTTGAAAGAAAACTCAATATTCTTACAAGACTATAAATAAAGACAATAATAATGATTTACACAAAGTGTATCACTTCTGTTTGAGATAGGAATTTTGAGTGACTGTAATAAATGTTATTTGTATAATTCGACAGGACCAGTTACAGAAATACAATAGTGGGGTTTTTTTTTAGCTAAGTGAAGAATTCATGTTTGCACTTTAAAATTTATTTAAGGACATCAGTTCTTGAGAAGCAAAAACATCTTTAAGGAGGACAAGAATCTAATTTCAAAACATGGTTCCTAGCTCATATCTTTAAAATCTGGATATTATCATTAGAATATAAGGCACTTTAAATCTGGACTGCATTATGGGTGTCAAGCATTTTAATCAGCAAATGATTTTCAAGTGAGAAGAAAAAAAAGCTGTAATTCAGGAAGGAGTTTTAAAAGTATGTTCTACTATGTTCTTGCCATTCCTGGCAAGTGCTTTGCAACAACGCTCTGGAAGAGAGGCACTCCACTTTTGCTAGGAGGTAGTATCAGTGATTAATTCCAATGCAAGACAGCCAGCTGGCACGCTCTCCATCCTCAGAACATTCAGAAACTACTCAAAAACCACAAGTAACACCCTCTTCCAAACTCTGGAAAGCTGTGAGTGAGTCCTGCTGAACAAACACAGGCAGCTGCTATGCCACCATCTCTCTGTCTTGTCCATGCATTAGCAGAAAAACTACATGCCATGCAGGAAAGTAAACTCTGATGAAGATTATAGTGCTGCAGGCTCCCCATATGCAGCTGCTCATCTTGCTATCTTCCTCAATGCTTCTCTGAGGGATTGCAGAAAGTACAGTAGGAAGTGGTACAACTGAAATCACAGGCACCTTAAACCCTCTCTAAACAGTAACTTAAACCCTGCTGAACCCTAGGATTACAAGAGCATAAACATGCCTTGAGAAGCATAAAAATACTGCAGCGAATGTAGTGATCATCAAGTGATGTTATTCCAGGGACAGTGGTGGTGAAATAGTGCTGGCAGGGATTTCAGCACTTTCTCTGTACCAAGCCGGCATTTTTGGCCATGCAACCTACGCTCTGGCTCAGGCAGTTAACCTTTCCACCTTCGCTGGTATTCAAGTTAGAGAACCATTATTTCAGCTACAACTAGCAAGTTGTCTTCTGCCCAAGATAATACAGCTCATAGAGCCATCCTTTGGGCTCACCTTTATCTAGAATTGAACCCTCAAATCTTGTAAGATTTATGCAATCTTTTTTTCAAGAGGAAAGAAAATGGTGTTAGAAAATCAGAAACAGAAAATTGCTAGTGTGGTTTTTGAGGTATTTCTTTAAAACAAACAGCAAAGAAAAAAAAAAAAGATGCAAGATTAATTATAATATTTAGGGACTAAACAGGTGAGCTTCTATTAAGTTACATGTAAGAAGGCAAATTTCTTCTAAAATTATGTACAAAATTATGTTAGAATGTGAAAGGTTATATTGTCCTTACAGCTTCTCTTTCAGATAAAACTTGTGTCTAGAACTGTTCTCAGTGTATAATTTCTTTGCATTTTCACCAAAACTTCAAATACATAACATTTATCTTCACTGATGTAATGATGAAGAAACTCAGCTTGCCATTCTTTTCCACGTGAAACTTCTCATAACTTTGTATCAGTTTATGGCTGCAGAATGTAGAATAAAAAGGACAAAAATCACTAGAAAAATGCTCATGGCATTGTTCTGAATCCTAAATAACCTTTATTTTCACACCATAGTGCCAATAATTCAAGCTGTGCCTGTACTACATCCAAATGTGACATCATATCTGCCTACCTAACCTTGGTCTTTGTAAAACCAACTTCCGTTTCCACTGGATGAAAACCAAAAGAAAAAGCAGTAAGACTTTATATTAAGAGATACAGAAATACAGCTTTATAAATCTTATAAAGACTAGCTACCAGGTCGTATGTGCATATTTATGTCTCAGACTAAAGTTAAAATAATTTTGACTATGTACAGAGCAGGCTACTACAAACTGCCTTTTTTATAATGTGCCAATATAACTATGGTAACAAGAAATGATCCAGCTTGATTATCTTGACACCACTCTACATTGTTTTGACTAATCTGGCTATGGATCAAGTCTGAGAAAAACAGGAATAACAACAACATCCCTTGATTGATATTCCTATTCCTAAACAAAAGGAATGCATTTTCACCCACTTAACCAACCTAGGAAAGACCAACTGCTACTCTGAAGCTGTTTATCAAAAGCAGTAACTTGTCATTCCCAGATGAATCAACAGATTATTTATTCATGTTTAAGGCCTTCTATTTTTTTATCAATTATTTTCCTTTTCTCACCATTCCCATCTTCCAACTAGTAGACAGGGGATGGAAGAGATGTAGCTTTTACCTATCTTTCCCTGTGGCCCTGGACTTTACAGACAGCTTGCACATCTTAAAAATAACATTACCCACGTTCGTAGTGCTGTGAGATCAAGCCATGAAAAACATTAAGAATTACAACCTGTCATAATCTGGAGCACAATGTACATATTCACCTTAATGAAGTGGTAGCTCCTTACTAAACTAGAGGTAAAGAAATATAGCACAGAAGAAGGCAAAGTATCAAAAAAAAATTTTTAAAAGCTGCTTTAGAGGGCTTAAATATGGCAAAGCTCAAAGCAATCTTCAAGTTTTCTACAAGATGTGGATACTAAGGTGGATAGAAGGATAGATTTAGCACTATGGCAGCCATTTGATATGGAAAATTCTTATTCAGGATCAGTATGAATTGATTTACCTCAAATGTAAATGTATGTGGTTGATAGTCAATGAGATCAGACCTTGAAAGATGGAAGAAACCTTCTCAAAATAGCCCTGAATCTTCATCCACTCGTTTGGTACATGGGACATCTTACTAAAACTATTACATGAGTTATGTGTCTTGTACGAATTAACACAATAACCCCACATGGACTAAAAGCTCTTTCTATCACTACTTACAGTTAGCCTTTTATCAGTGTTTAAATACAGATCCTACTAAGCAAAAATACATATTTCTGTTTTGACTGGGCTCTCAAACAAGATTTAGTTACAGGAACACAATTTCTAGGAAATATATATTACCTGAGGTTTTTAGCTTTTCCAGATAGACAAGAGCAGAAGTAAATTTTCATTGGGACCCTTTCAACACAATTGTAAGAAGGAACTTATAACAGATCAGCAAACCATCCAAAGTAGCTTTAAAATTTTGATCTCAGTATTAACTATGTGAAACACCATTTGTGTATTCTACACAAATTAAAAAATAAAGTCATCAGTCATTCCTGGTTTCTTCTTTTAGATGCTGGGCTGGGAGGAGACCTCATTGCTCTCTACAACTTCCTGAAAGGAGGTTGTAGTGCAGTGGGAGTCAGTCTCTTCTCCCTAGTATCACATAATAAAATGGGGGGAAATGGCCTGAAATTGTGCCAGTGAAGGTTTAGATTGGACATTTAGAAACATTTCTTTACTGAATGACTGGTCAGGCATTGGAATAGGCTGCCCAGGGAGGTGGTGGAGTCACTGTTTCTGGAAGCGTTCAAGAAACCTGTAGATGTGGCACATCGGTCTAACGGCCATGGTGGTCTTAGTTTGATGGTTTGACTCAATGATTTTAGCAGTCTTTTCTAAACAAAATAGCTCTATGATTCTGTGCATATATCTATATGCACATAGATACATAAAAACAGGGGCATGTATATTTATTCAATCAAGTCTCCATTTGAAGAAAGCAGGAGTCTTGCCTGAGCAAAACAGTAGGCTCATACTATTCATCAATCAGATCTACCCAAAGTTCCATAATAACCAAGTGAAAAATGAAGTAACCTATTACCACAGAAGACATGGGCACTAACCTGTTTTCTGTATCAGCATTGCATTTTGGAGATAACAACTCAAAAGATTTGTTAAACTTCACCACCTGTCACAAAAAAAGAGTTAACTTAAAATTGTTATTAAGATGAATGAATATATGAGAGAACAGTAATGTAAGATTCTTATATTTCAACTACATTTTTTTTCAATGGTCTTAGAATAAAAATTCAATCTGTGTTCCACCAGTGAAGAATTCATCTTCAAAATACATGGTGTGCACAGCTCACTAAGAAACAATATAAAATCAAATTATATCTTCAGAGTCCTTCATTAAACTATTTTCTGCAACAGTGTATACTTCCCTTCAAAGGGCTTTGGAACAGGAATTATGGAGCTTTACCCAAATTTACCTTTTATTCATATAGGAAAGTAAACAGGAAGAAATAAAACCCAAACATTTGCTCTACTAATTTCAACTTATTTTCCTTGAGCATATATACCAAAAGCATGTAAGTGAAACGTTTTAAGAGTGGCTAACATGACACAGAACACAGGTGATGTTTTTGAATACTTGTATGGGTTCACATCTTCCACTTCAGTTCTGTATTGCAAAAGCTTTTCACACAATGTAAAAATTATGATCTTTCAGATGTGACTCAACATTGACTTAATCTACAAAGATCTCTTTTGTTATATATAGGTTAACTTTCCAAAATAGGAGGAATCAGGAAAATTACTAGGTTGCCGCACATGAAAAAGACCAAATGGGTGGCAAGATGCTATTCTCCTTCAAATTAGCCTATGATTTATGAAAAATTTTAGGCTTGACTGAATACCTTGGCTGTCCACATTTCAGAATTTGGTCTAGAGGAACAAGAACTCACTGCCTGTGGTTTTGGAAAAAAAAAAGGTAGAAATAACACAAGAAGCAGAAAAACGAAGTGAACAATGCCACCCACAGCCTGTAACTAACACAATGTACTACTGTTCTGTGAAAAATAAAGATCATGTTATACTTGCAAACATAGTGGCATTTCGTAAGAATGCAATAGAACTGTATCTTGTAATTATAAAAGCAGCGTGGGGAGTTTAGAAAGAGAAAACAATCTTGAAACATTAAAATTCTATAACAGAATATATAACTGAAATACAAACCTTAGTCTGGCTTTTATGAAAGCTAGTGTAACTTAGGGTATACTTCACTGGAGGTATTTAATTTCCATTAATCTAAGTGAAATAAGAATCACATCTTTTCTCCAGAAAATAGAACAGTATTTTTTTTTCTGCCATACACAAACTTAAGATGCTGTCTCTGATAATCATTTAGACTTGCCACAGCCCAGTGACATATAATCAATTACAGAGTTGGTGAATCAAGAGATACTTGGATAGAAAAAAGAATGATAATTACAAGCAACAATTTGATCCTTCAACTACTCAGTAGTTTGTGTTAAATATCATGAAAACACTGAAGGAAGCTACCAGTATATTTTGCTATTAATAACAATCTCTGATAGTTTCATATACCTGATGTCCATTTGTTCAACTTAATAGACCTCTATAGTGAAATAATTATTCCTTGGTCAAGTGGACAGAGCAATTGTAAAAACCAAATATACTTCAGTATTGCTGAAAGTTATATTTTCACTTCACCTATTCAATGCAAAAGCTTCTTCCTGTCACATGTGACTATCTAGACATTTTTATGTAATTGTGTCTTCTAGTGGATTTTCCCTAACATCGGGGAAAAATCTCTAGGTTGAAATAACGAGGACTTATCTTTGCACAGCATTTTCATCACTGAGGAACTGAGACTGTTTCTCATTGTTCATTTTGCAAAGTATTTAAAAAAACTTGTTAAAATGTGCAACCATAGCTGCTCCCAAACACACCCCTGATAGAGTGACTAGAAAACTTTGAGAAGTCCTATGTTCCACCAAACATAGCTGAGAAAATTTCCTGCGTTGCAGGTTCAGCCCTTACTCTTTTGCTGTTGTTCCACATTAAAATACTGTATTTCACCCCCTCAAAAAAAACAAAAAAAAAAACCAAAAAAAAAAAAAAAAAAAAAACCAAACAACAACAAAAAAAAAAAAAAAGTGAAAAGTTCAGAAGCTGGTTACTGCGAAGACAATATGGCCCTAAAGCCCACTGAGTTGCTGAATAAATAGGATGTCAGGTTAACTAAGTCTTGATGAACTTGCTTTTGTTATTTCTAAGGCACTGCTAGTCTGATTAAAGATATAACATTACCTACTAGAATAGAGACTAAGTGAGTATTTCAGCAGATGCAAAGAAATACTAACAAATTCTTTATTGGAATGTATGTAGAAGAGGTTAGTTCTAAAAATAAGCAGTAAAGACTTGGTTGATGATGCAACTATTTCTGATTCTGAAATTGCTAGCAAGCACCACCCATTGGCATAGACATTAGCCTTGAAAAAAATCCATAAAGTCATAAATTCCAGTTAAAGGAAAATTAAGCTAGTGGGTATATGAAGAAAGAAAGGAACTGAGCAAACAAATATTTGATAACAAATCAGGTAATTTTTCTTTTTTAAGCAGCCCACAGGACCACCTTACTTCTCAGTGAAGCTGCCCTAGCTGTTCTGTAGTAATCACTAAACCCATGACACACACAACTGATAGTCACAGAATATGATCTGAATTGCACCACTCATAGATAGATCCACCAGCAACTTAGAGACATCCCACTAAGTGCCTTCAAATGATGAGAAGAAATCATAAATGTACCTTTCAGTTTCCATTTGAAAAAGTGGCTATATTTTGGCTGGGATAGAGCTAATTTTCTTCATAGCAGCTTCTATGGTGACATGTCTAAGATCTGTGATGAAAATAGCATTGCTAACACAAGGACGTTTTCATTGTTGCTGAGTAGCACTTGCACAGTGTCAAGGCCTCCTCTGTTTCTCTCTGTCACCCCAGTGAACAGACTGTAGGGTGCACAACAGACTGGGAGGGGATGCAGCCAGGACTGATGACCCTAACTGACCAAACAGATATCCCACACCAAGTGGCAGCTTGTGCAGCAATAAAAAAGGGGTAAGGAGTGTGCTGGTTTAAGGCTANGAAGAAAGGAGGCACCTCAGAGTTACAGCATTTGTCTACCCAAGGAATCGTTGCATGTAATGACGTCCTGCTCTCCTGGCAATGACAGAGCACCTGCCTGCTGATCGGAAGTAGCATATGAATTCCTTATTTTGCTTTGCTTGTGCACGCACCTTTTGCTTTACCTACTAAACTTTATCCCAATCCACAAGTTTTCACACTTGTACCCTTTCGATTCCCTTCCACATCACACTGGGATGTGCAAAAGGGAGCAGTTGTCTGAGGCTTAGCTGCTCGCTGGGATTAAACCACAAGGTTTGTCGTTGAAAAAGATCCAGATGTACCTAAATGATAGGTAAGAATGACATAATGGCAGAATAATTGGTGTCCAGTACTTACATATGACATCAAACAGGTTCATGTCAATAAAAGCACCTGTTCCACCATTCAAATACTAGCTTTTCTACAGAATGTGCAGCCATACTTACTGGTGATTCGGTATCTTCCAAAAGTAATACTGAGCACCGTTCACACTTCAGTAGATTCTGGGCCCGATGCATAATTTTCTTGACAATTTTCTCTAAGTCAGTCTGTTCCTCAAAGAGGTCATTCACTACTTCCAGTAAAGCCTGCATACAGAGACAGAAAATTCTTGCATTGGTTGCAGAATTAATAACTACGTGGAGCACTGCAAAAAAGATGTAATCTCTGGAGTTACTTTCAATGTGAGTGACCCACTGAAAATTTCATTCAGCTATGGACATAATTGGGATGGGGGTATCCGAAGAAAGAAGTTAAGTGTTCCTTAGATCATAACTTTCTCACAGTCCCTCCCCTGGTGTGCAACGGAAATCTTTCAAACTATTTCACTGTGGTCCAAAAATGAAACAATGGTTATAACGCAGATCTCCAAGTACACAGTACAGATTGAGTTACTTGGCTTGCTATAACTGAATTTGCTGGTGCAATCATACTTCATTTTAATAATTTATTACCCATTTTGCATATTGAAAGTTAAAAAGAAAAAAAGCATATCGATACTTCATATCCCAACACCACTCTGATCCAGTCTTTACCAGCAGCAATATGTCTCTAAAGTACAATGGTTTAAAATGAAGGGCTTCCCCTCCCATTTTATCAACTTTAAAAATAATAGGCCACTTTCTCTCTTGTGATGGGTCCAAAGAAAAATGCTTTTTTCATTATTCTGGTTTACGGCATCAACTCTAAAGACCATCCATACCGGTAAGCATATAAATTCAGCTTTCCTAATTAAGTGGTTATCAGCAAAATGTTGATCACAGTCACTGAAACTTGTCACCACTGGTGCCTGGTTTGATAGGGAAGGCAAAAGATAGTCTTGTCAATCGCATGCTACCTGCCAGCTAATTTCAGCCATGGAGCAGACAAAGCTAAAGACCATTCTATGTCAAAAATGCAATTAAATACAGGCTATCATGTAGCCATCAAATGGCAATTATATTTGTTATGCCTGGCATGGCTGAGTGGCAACAAAACCCAACAAATCTGTAGCTCAAATCCAAATTCCTGATGTGTCCAACAACTAGAATTTATCATTTTCTACTGAGGGATGAGAATGCCCCTAATACTTTTCTCCTGAATGTCTCCCTCAGAAGATTAAACACCAACTCCTCAAAAACCTGTTATTGTTCCCTGCAGGCTGGGAATCTGCAGCAAATTTTATGTCTCTTTGTAGTCAAAAATTTTGATTGAACAACAAATAAAGAAAAAACAACTTTGGCAGAAAATCCTTTTTCTTCCCTTAACTCTTCTCCACATCTCCACACCAAAATGTAGTGGTCTGTAGTCAGACCTAGACAGGACACAAGCTCAGATACTTCGTGACCCTTAAATACACACACCACTAGGAAGACTTGTTGTTAAGTTTTCAAAGTAGTGAAAAGCATTAGTGTCCACACAGAGCAAGCTCCAAAATCTTGAATATACAAATATCGGCGCTAAATACAAAGACCTATCCTACCATAGTTTCCCTTGCTTTATGAAGCAAGAGCAATTACTGCTGGTGTTTTTACTGAAACTTTGGAGCTATGCTCTGTGATAAGTAAAGTATCATCTCATGCCATTGCAAGAAAGGTGGTTTAAAAAAACCAAACAAACCGACAAAACCCAAAACGCCAAAAAACCCCAGTGATGATGTAAAAATCCTCAAAATTATAGTTTCATTTCTTAAAAAAATAAAGACATCTCTGAGAACGACATCTCAGGTCAGCATTGTTTTCACTTCTCTCAAGCCTGCTGTTCGAACTCATGCATGGCATCAGCAGTCAAGAATAGTGTGAATAATGGATCTGTGAAGACACCTGCTGTCAAAACTCTTCATATACAGGCATTTTCTTGCTTACTTTTATAAAGAGATACCCACATTATTTGCACATGAACTGAATACTACAAATTTATGATGGTCTAGGTTTTGTATTACTGGAGTTTCATGAGAGTTTGAATCTCTGCCAATGTAACACTCTCTCCTTCATTGTCTCTGTCACAAACACAATAGTTTGTGAACTGTGAAACATGGAACTGACATCAGGAAACAACATCCACTACCATGGACATATTTCCTTCCAATGCTCTCTGCTTGCTGCGTCAATCAAGACGGTGATGTGTTGAGAATGCATTTGTAAAAATAAAACATAGTTAAAGCTGTCTGCTTAGCAAATACTCATACATAGCTGGAATCTGAAGGAACAAAAGGGTTGATATTGGTCTAATACATATTTTTACTTACCCTGCTTCTGTCATATTCCTTTCTTGAAGCTGCAAATAGCTGGGCATTGGATATAGCAATCCCACAGAATGGGAGATACATCTGCATCACCTAGTATCAAAAGAAAGTCCCCATCATTAGAAACAACTGCAGTTATATGCATGTTACTAGCAAAGAGACTTAAACTTGAAAGACATATTCCAGAAAAGCCTCTGCTTGCTCACCCTTCAGCAGAATGCTGAACACACCAAAAAAATTGTCATGGGCAAGGCATATGAATGAATGGAACAGAGATGAATGAATAGGGAAGAACAAATGCATTGAGTTCACAGGCTGCAGCAGTTGTGTCCTCTGTTACTTGTCTGGAAAGCTGCAGATTCTTAAGCCTATAAAATGTCTGCTGAAGACTACATTAAATTAGTGCAGACACTACAGCTTTCCAAGAAAAAGTATTCATTATTTTTCCAAAGTGTTAGTCTGTTTTGTTTTGTATTTTGGGTTTGTTGGTTTGGTTTGTTTGTTTGGTTTTTTTTTTGGATGTTTGTTTGTTTTCTCTTTTTTCTTTTCCGTAAGCTCAAGAAGTAAACTTCAGTCACATTCCTGCTGACTGATTTTGGAGAGTGCCAATACAGTGCAACACAGCACACTGGTCCAAAACCATTAGTCAGAAAGCTGACTGTCTTATCAATAAAGAACAACAACAATTAAAGTTAAAGAACATGCTTGAGAAACTAGCCCTTAATGTATCATACTTTAAGAAAGATTTGACAAGAACAACTGGAAAAAAAATTGAGGTGCATAAGATGACTTTAGGCTGGCTGTGTGAAAGTAAAAACTAGGTTAGTCTAATACTTTTAGGAGTGGCACTTTCACAGCAATCAAAATCTAGTAACATTAGCATTTTTAAGCTATATACTGATAACAAGTCTGTGGCATACTGACACTGCTGAATCGTTCCCAAGCTTAGGTCTGAGATGTTAAGTAAATTTTATACGTACTGAGTAACATTTGGTATGTGTTTGCTAACTCAGTGAGAGTTAGGGCACTCTGCTGCTTACAGAGCCAAAAAAAATGCTGCAGCAGCTAACCTTTCTTCTTCCTGGACTGTGAACTGAGATATTCATTATAAGCAGTCCTTTCTGTGACAAAGTTTTGCATTGAGACTGTGGCATTTGTCTTTGAAAGGCCATTTAATTATGAAATTGCAGCTGTCCCAGAAGGTAAGCTGTGAGACTATTTGAGGGGAAAAAAATATCAAAATTGTAAGCATCCAGAAAAACCGAAACAACAGCAACTGCTGTTCTACTTTATCTTCCTTAAACACTCCATTGGTTACAGGTCTACTTATTCCCTGTTTCAGCAATGACTTGTTTTTGAAAAAGATTTTCAGACCATCTGGATTTCGTACCTTTGCAGCTGCCATTCTGTCAGAGTGACTTCAGATTTTAAGGTGCACACAAATACACCTATACTGCTACTTAGCAAACATGCTCTTCCTGTCATGGTTTTCTCTAGAGAAAAATTGCATACTTTAAACTGTACAAACACCTTTTTTTTTTTTTTTTTCCCCCTTCCTTTGAGAATAATTAAATTACCCAATTAAGACAACAGATCTTCAGGAAAGAATACACAAAATGAAAAACAGAGTAAGACTGTAGCAAATCCCAGCAGGTGTTTAAAAGAGATGTCACGCTGAAGGACATGGTTTAACACCAGACTTGGTAGAGATAGATAATGGTTGGACTCAGTGATCTTAAAGGTCTTTTCCAAATGAAATTGTGTTATGATTGTATAAATCACTAAGAGTGGCTAATTGTTTTATGATAAGAATTTTCTGAGATAATTTAGCATATTTCAGTTTACATTTTATTTCCAAAATGAAACAAAGCAATGATCTGTATTTTCTTATAACAGTACTAAATACCACAGCCAAGTAAGAAATTCAGGGCAGAAAAAAATAAACCTGAGAAAAATCTGACCTCTAGTGCAATTACATATGTCATAGTGAGACTGGATACAGTTTTATTTAAAAAGGGTAAATAGTAGTATTTATTGCCCCAAATAGAGGAACCAAAAGATATTTTTCAGCAAGGTGTCTTGTTTTAGCAAGAAGAAAATGCAGTTTTCCAATACTGAAAAACACTGCTGTGGTGAAAGGTCCAAATTATACCTAAAATACATACCCAAGATGTGTCCTAAACACCTACCTGAATACCCTCTCCCCCCTCCCCCCTCCTTCTTCCCGGGTGGGAGAAGTGGGAAAGCAGACAAAAGCCTTGGTGCCTCTCAGTCTGCCACAGAGACACCGTATTTGGTCTTGTTTTGCACCCTGCTTTGTCTTTGGTAAACACAGGTCAGGGATTCTAGGCACGTGCATCTCCCTTTTTTTGTGAAATAACTTAGGATTGCTTTGCACCGCACTGAGCCAAGGGACTGAAAGGCTTGCCCGGCGCTGGGATACAGCTGCCCACTTGAGCTCAGCTGTGCCCGAGTCTGTTTGGCTCTGGCCGAGGCTAGGTGACGACCTAGTAACGGCCTAGCAACGAGTTGCGACACTGGGACCTGCCGGCCCGCCGCTCCAGCCCGAGGGCCGATTCCTTTGCTGTGCACCGCAGCCGATCGGGCTGCTCCAGCCTGTAAACCTTCATCCTGCCTCACCCAGGTGGCTGCCCACTCTGATGACCTCCTGAGAGCCAAGGAGGGCTTGCCTCGCGTCCGCGGATCTTCTCAGACACTGCTCAATTGGAGCTACGCAAG
>WBNM01003010.1:0-56071 GCA_013399055.1 Ramphastos sulfuratus
CCTGGCTGCCATGGAGGTGCGGGCCGCGGGGAGCCGAATGCTTCGTGCGGCTGCTGCCGCCCCCCCGAGCCGCAGCCCCCCTGCCCCGCATCCCTCCCACCCCACAAAGCCCTGAGCCGCCCGGCAGCAGCCTCCTTTGTGCTCACCGGAGCGGGTGTGCCCCGCTTCGTGTCCCCCCCCCCAACCCCGCTCGCCCTCCTGTTCCCCCCGGTTCGGCGGTGAGGAAGCGGGAGCGATGCTGTCCTCGCCCACCGAGCCTGCAGCTGGAGGTCGGCGGCCAGAAGCAGGTACGGGGCCAGGCGGGATGTGCTGGGAGGTGGTGGCTTGTCCCCAGGATACTCCTCGCCCACGTTCTCCAAGGAGCAGGGGGGGACACGACGGGGACAAAGCCACTGCTAGGAGGTGAGGAGGGACCCGCTGCTCCTTGTTCCAGGTGCTGGGGGGACTGGATGCACCCCGGCTTTTCATGCTCACCTCCTACAATCCTCATCTTCAGCCACCCTCGCCCATCGTGGTGCCCCCACCCCGCTGCCATTGCAGCTTCAGCTGAGGAAGAATGGGGACCGGAGGGAGGAGGGGGCTGGGGGGGAGGATGGAGATCGGGGAGAGGATGGGGACCGGGGGAAGGATGGGGACCGGGGGAAGGATGGGGACCGGCAGACACACATAGCACCGGCAGCATCTACCACCCCGGCAGCATCCATCACCCCGGCAGCATCCACCACTGCCACCCCTCTTCTCCATCCCCTCCTTCCCTTTCAATCTGGGGAGCAGAGCTGCCTGCTGGCAAGATTTTTTTTTTTTTTTTTTTTTTTTTTTGAGATGGGGCTGGGGGCACAGGGAAAACATGAAACAATGTGAAGAAAGGATCCATGATGAATCGCAGGTAGCGGCACCGGAGCAGCCCAGGGCTGGGTTCCGCCCGCTGCTGCAATCTCCCGGTGACGGGAGCAATTCCGGATGCTTGTGGGTTTATTGGTGTGGCTGCCGTAGTAATGACTCCACTCACGATTTCCTTCCATCCTGCTGGTTGCTAGGGAGGAAGGAGAGGTTCTGTGGTCAGGGTAGGAGCGGCCCAGGACAGGGACTGGGTGCTGTGTCCATTTGGACCTGCCTGGGCCAGATCCTGCCTTGGCTAATGGCTGGGAAGTGTGGCGCGAGGTTGGTTGGATACCCTGGGAGGCACAGGCATGGATTCAGGCCTGAGACATGGGTGGCACAATGCTATGGCCCCATCTCTCTCAGGTGGAAAAGAGCTTTCTCATCCCATTGGCAGCAACCAAACTTGCTGGCAATGCTTTGTGTTCACCTGGTTTCAGCCAGGCTTGTGCAGATGGTCACCCAGGTGGGGTTAATGTGCCAGGATATAGCCACCCTAAAACCCAGCAGGGCAGGTCCAGAAATCCTTCCAGTACCTCCTATTTCTATTTTTAGCATGAATTCTCACCCTTTCCTTATTTTTCCCTTGAAAATGGTCTCCCATGTCTTGTCTCCTGGGCCATAGGGGATGCCACCCTGGGGATGAGCATGGACAGAGGTTTGGTGCTCAGCAAGGTTGGTGGTTGTGGGGTACAGGGGTCTCAGAGGGGTTTTAGGGTGGTAGAAAAAGCCCTTTGTGGGGTAGTGCAGAGGGGTGAACAAGTGCTGCTCCCACCCATGAGTGCCCTTAGTGCTCTGGGGTGAAAACACCAGGACAATGCATCCCCATGGGTGCTTGTACCTCCTGGGCTGGAGACCACAGTGTGTCCAGGTTGGTTTTTGTTTATTTGAGTTTTGGGGGGGGAGGTGGGGGGTGGGGGTTGTTTGTTTGCTTGGTTTGGTTTGTTTGTTTGTTTTTCTGGCTTATTCCATTTTACAAGAGTGGATTTTCCCCCTTCTGATTTCTTGGAGGGTTTTGCAAGTGGGGGATAAACCAGGTCCCTCTGGGGATCTTCACTTGCCTGAGCACAGGGAGCCACCCTGTCCTCAGCTGGACAGTCAGGGAGTCTGTCAGCCCAGGAGGGGTCACTGATGAGAAGTAACTCTTGGACATAAATCCTACTGAAAGGCTGCATGAGCTGATCTGGGACCCCTTTGCTTGAAGGAGGTGGCCCCCAGCACCCCAGCATCAGACACGGGGCATGGACACCTCTGATACTGCAGGCACTCCTTTGTGTGGTGGCTGGGCACGAAAGCACATGGGTCACCCCTCTGCAGCAAGCAGAGGTGGATAGGGAGTCTTCCCAGGGTGGATAGAGTTTTCCCAAGGGTTCTTCACCTTCCTGATGACTACCCCTCCCAAAATGGTTGTGAGCCTTCCCAGTGGTCGTGCACCTTCCCAAGGAGTGGGAGAACTTCCCAACAGTCATGGACCTTCCCAAGAGCAGCACACCTGTCCAAGAGCTGTAGATCTTTCCAGGAACTGTGAGTTTTCCTAGGGGTTGTGGAACTTCCCAAGCATTGTGCCAAAGGGTTAGGCACCTTCTTGACTGTTGTGCCTCAGTGGCAGCAATACAAGATGGGAGGGTGGAGGTGGAGAGGAGACCAAGAAGGAGGACCGTGTAAGGGCTTCTGGGGGCCTGGCTTCCCTGTGCCACTAATGCCCCTATCTCTTCCAGTGCCTGGCACCATCCAATGCTGACACCCCCCCAGACCTTCTGGACTCTCAACTTCCACGCCAGGGCTCTCACCCCGCCATGCCCCAGCAGAGCTGCAGCCCCACCGCCGGGGGCTCCCCAGCCCATCCCATGTGCCACCAGCCCGTGCATCCCGTGCCATGAGCGGGCCCGAGCGGTTTCCCTGCGCCGGGGCACGTAGCTGAGGGATGGCCTCGCTGGACCTGCCCTACCGGTGTCCGCGGTGCGGGGAGCACAAGCGCTTCCGCAGCCTCTCCTCGCTGCGGGCGCACCTGGAGTACAACCACACCTATGAGACCCTCTACGTCCTCTCCAAGACCAACAGCATCTGCGATGCCGCCGTCTTCCCCTTGGCTGCCGACGGTGCCCTGCTGACGCCGGCCGCCCGCCGGGACTACTTTGAGAGCACCTCCTTCCAAGGCAAGGACCAGCGCTTCTCCTGCGACCTCGTCCCCGCCGAGGAGCTGGAGCCGGCCCCCTCCTCCTCCCCCTCTCCCCGCTATGTCCACGAAATCGAGATCCCTCTGACCGAGATCTTCTCCCGGGGCAAAGCCGTGGCACCGGCGCCCACGCCGCCCGCCACCGTGGATGCCGCCTACGAGGAAGGCTTGGCCCGCCTGAAGATCCGTGCCTTTGAGAAGCTGGAGGTGGACAAGCGGCTGGAGAAGCTGACGGAGGAGGTGGAGCAGAAGATTGCCTCGCAGGTGGGTCGGCTCCAGGTGGAGCTGGACCGCAAGAGCTCGGAGCTGGAGAAGGCCAAGCAGGAGAGCCTGAGGCTTAGCAGAGAAAAGCAGGAGCTGGAGGACCGTGCCTCTGAGCTGTCCCGGCAGGTGGACGTCAGTGTGGAGATGCTGGCCTCTCTCAAGCAGGACCTGGTGCAGAAGGAGCAGGAGCTCACCCGCAAGCAGCAGTGAGTCCTTTGCCTTCTCTCCTGGCCGAAGGGTGTGGGAAAATAGGTCCCTGGTGGCAAGCCCTGAGGAACCCAATGCCATCACCAAACCCTCAGACCAGGTGCACGATCCCCTTGGCAGTGCCCATTAGCATCATTTCTTATCAGTCTGTATCTTCTCCCTCATGGGCAGTGTCTACACAGACCTGAGCCTCTCCATGCCTGTGACCAAGCTGGGTCACATCATGCCAGACCTTGTCCCAGAGCCACCAGTGCTCCCAGCACATGACCAGGCTTTTTGCTCCTGGGATCCATTTCCTTTGCTGGAGGTTGTTTTTCCACCCAGGTCATGGAAGTGAGAGAGGAGGAGGTGATACCATCAGCATCACCTTACATCTGCTGTGCCAGTGCCCCATTTGCCTTCCAAATCTCCAGGGGCCACTGGCCAGGAGCTTTCTTAGACCATGACCAGGAACCTCCAAGGCTCATCCCACAGGGGGCAGGTTGGGAGGGGCAATTAATCAGTAATTACATGGCAATTAATAACCAGCAGCAGGAATAATGTCATTAAGGACTCCTTGCTCCTTTTCCTTTGTATTCCTATGCAGCTGGGGACACATGGTCAGGTGTCCATGGCTGGATGTGCACAGTCAAGGGTCCATGGTTGGGTGTGCCATGGTTGGGTGTGTCATGGTTGGGTGCATATTGGTTGGGTGTGCCATGATGAGGTGTCCATAGTTGGGTGTCCATGGTTGAGTGCATGTTCGTTGGGTGTGCCACAGTGAGGTGTCCATGGTTGGGTGTCCACAGTTGGGTGCATGTTGATTGGATGTGCCAGAGTGAGGTGTCTGTTGCTGGGTACCCATGGTCAGGTGTCCACAGCTGTGCATCACAAGCAGGTGTACAGAAGGCATCCAGGCAGAGCAGTGTCTGTGGCTCTGCAGGGCTGCTGAAGCCCAGCTGAAGGTGTGGGAGCTGTTGTGCACAGGTGTGTGTGGTGTGCACCATACACTGCGCAGCTGTGACCAGCTCAGGGTGTGCCTGGGGGGGCTGTGCTCATGGGGGGGCTGCCCGTGGGTCATGCCCAGCTGTGAGGGTGGGCCAGCACTTGTGGCTTCATGGCGCTTGTGCAAGTCAGGGTGGATCTGGGCGTGCTCCTGGGTGTGCAGGACAGCTGTGTGTGTCCAGATGTGCACCCGGGCCCTCACAGGGCACCTCTCCTTGCAGAGGTGAGATGGGCACGCGTGTTTTGGGGGTGAGTGTGCTCGCAGGGGGAGTGGCTGCGTGTGCCCCTGTGTGACATGCCTGTGGGCGTGGGAAGCAGCTGATACCAGCAGGTGCCTGTGGGGTGGGATGGGGCCATCTCGGGTCACTGAGCTGCTGGCATGCTCCACCTCAGAGCTGGTCGCATCTCAGGGATGACATCTCAGTGCCCCAGCAGGGTGAACCCTGCCTATCTGCAGGCTCCAAGCTCCCCATTGCCTGCTAATTAATGTGTTAATGAGGGAGCTGAGGCCCCGCAACCCGGGCTTAGTGGCTTATGGGCCTGCACAGTGTTTAAGGACTTCAGGCTACCCTTAAGGTCTTTAAAGTTTGAACCAAATGGGCAGAGTACCACTACCATCTTCCATCATCCTCCTCCCTCTGTTCCGCTGCACTCAGGAGTGTGACTCCAGCCCTGGAGTGATGCACATCCCAGCAAAGGTGCCAGGAATGTCCTCCCCATTCAAAACAAGGCAGCCACATTCACCTGTACAACACAAGCATCCCATGATCCCTGCTCTGCTCCATACCATGCCCAGGAGGTGTTTGGGTTGGCATAGGCCCAAATCAGGCCGATGATAGAACTGTTTTGGTTGGAAGAGACCTTTAAGATCGTCAAGTCCAACCATTAACTCAGCACTGCCGAGTCCACCGTTAAACCACATCTCAAAGCACCACATCCACAGAGCCTTTAAACCCCTCCAGGGATGGGGACTCCAACACTGCCCTGGGCAGCCTGTGCCAGGGCTTGACAACCCTTTCATGGAAGACATTGTTCCTCGTGTCCAACTTAAAACCTCCCATGGCACAGCTTGGGACCATTTCCTTTTGTTCTAATTCTAATCTAATGAAATGGTCCAGATGCACATGGATGTCCTTGGTCCTCCCCATCACAACTCCCACACAGGGAGGGAGGTCCTTAGCAGGGCCGGGTGGGGAAGGATCCAGCTGTGACCTCCTGGTCCCTCTGTGCAGGGAGGTGCTGCAGATCGACCAGTTCCTGAAGGAGACAGCTGCCCGCGAGGCCAACGCCAAGGTTCGCCTCCAGCACTTCATCGAGGAGCTGCTGGACCGGGCGGACCGGGCCGAGAAGCAGCTTCAGATCATCAGCAGCAGTTGTGGCACCACCCCAAATGGCAGCCTGGGACGCTGTGGCACGCCAGGGGCTAAGGCCATCGGCCGACCGGTACCTCCGCGGGCACAGGCACGGGCACCAGCTGCTTCAAGCATGCACCCATGTGGCTTCTCTGGTGGCTACAAAGGGTTGGGCAGGGAGGTGTAGGCACCCTCATCTTGTTCCCATGGGGACATGAGTCATCTGGGGTGGGAGAATCCCAAAGAGAAATTGCTTCTCCGTGGGTCTGTGTTGCCATGGGGTATGGGCAGGGCATGTGGCAGGGCACTGGAGATGGCAACTGGTGATGTTGGAGATGCTGTTCTTCATCCCACTTGGGAATGACCACACTGCAAAGTGTGTGTGTGGCACTGGGTGGGTTGTTGGGGTCATCTTCCTCAGCCCCACCACCCACATTTTGGGGTTTGCCACACTGGCTCCTCTTGTCCCACCTCCCTGCAGAGAGAGCGGCACCCGGGGCCGGCGGTGGCCATACACGGTCCTTACGTCGTGTCCAACCAGCGCTCCTCCTCCAGCACCGGGTGAGTGCCCTGCCTGGCTGTTATGGGATGCCCATCTCCGAGATGCCAGAATGGGTATGAAGGTCCCAGTGCGCGCTGAGACTGGGCATCCCTGTCCCCCAGGGCCTCGAGCCGGGCGAAAGCCGTGTCACAGAGCTCGGGCTGCTACGACAGTGACAGCGCAGAGCCGTGCCCCACCGATGACACCGCCGACGGACATCCCTACCAGGCACGAGACGGTGCTCGGGGCTCGGGGCTGCGCCGCCAGGCCATCCAAAACTGGCACCGCCGGCCCTACCGCAACAGCACCGAGGGGGAGGAGGGAGATGTCTCCGACGTGGGGTCCCGCACCACCGAGTCAGAAGCTGAGGGCTGGGAACTGGAGGCTCCTGGATCTGCTGCATCCCGACCCAGCGGCAGCTGCCGGCTGACGGGTGAGACCACGCCGTGCTCTTGCGGTGGGGCGGGAGGATGGGGAGGTTGGATGGGAGAGGATGAGGATGACTCTCAACGCTGCAAGGAGCATCCCTTTCCTGATGTCCTTCCCAGTGGCAACCGATGGTAGGTGTCCTGCAGCCAGGACCGAGGCTGCTGGGGGCAAGGTGTGCCGGCTGGAGAGGGGCAGCCCAGGCCACTCCAGCGAGGTGATCAGCCCCGAGATCCTCAAGATGCGGGCAGCTCTCTTCTGCATCTTCACCTACCTGGACACCAAGACCCTGCTGCGGGCGGCCGAGGTGTGCAAGGACTGGAAGTTCGTGGCCCGGCACCCGGCCGTGTGGACACGAGTGCTGCTGGAGAACGCCAGGGTGTCCTCCAAGGTACCAAGGACTGGGACAGCAGTGCCCGGGCCAAGACTTCCCTTCTAGAAAGGCAAAGCCACACAAGCACCGCTCTCGTGCTGCTTGTCATGCCACTGTGGCCACGGGGACATGGGTGCACACAGCTGTGTGCCTGTGCCAGCAGCTGGCTGCGTTGCACCTTGGCATGTGTGTGCTTGTGGGCATGAGTTCAGACGTGGACACTTTCCCAGGTGCTGCTGTGCTCACACCCACGGTGTTGGTGACATGCTCTGCGGTGCCCTCGTGTGTGCCTTTTAGCACATTTATGGGGGGGGGGGGGATGTGGAAAAGCCTCTGTGTGTGTGAGCACATCTGCACACACCTGCCCAGAGACAGCCAGGAAGCAGTGCTGTGGGCATGCCAAATGTGTCCCCCTCAGTGACAGCCGCCCCTGTCCCCTCAGTTCCTGGCTATGCTGTCTCAGTGGTGCACCCAGATGCACTCCCTCACCCTCCAAAACCTCAAGCCACGCCAGCGAGGGAAGAAGGAGAGCAAGGAGGACTATATGAAGAGCACACGGTGAGTCCCTGCATCCTTGGGCACCCTCCTCCCACAGCTGGAGCCAATGGTCCTCAGGGATGATCATGATGCTGCTGCTGCTCCATGAGCCCCAACGTCCCATTTCCACTGATGAATTTCATTGCACACTGGCTCCTTCCGTGGGTTCAGGGAGCTCTGGAGCCACAGATCCCCAGGGGACGTATCACCCTCCTGGGGTGCCTGAGGTGCTTGACTCTGTCTCATCCCCGGCAGGGGCTGCCTGGAAGCTGGGCTGGAGTCGCTGCTGAAGGCGACGGGCAGCAACCTGCTCATCCTGCGCATCTCGCACTGCCCCAACGTGCTGACAGATCGCTCCCTCTGGCTGGCCAGCTGCTACTGCCGGGCCCTGCAGGCTGTCACCTACCGGTAAGGATGGCCACCAGCACCCCTCCTGCCAATCTGTGGTTCCCTGGCTGACAGAAAGCTGGGAACATCCATGGGACTCCTCTGATGCCCACCCCATTCCCTGTTGGAATGTCGGGCCAGGTGTGAAGGACTCACCTTTCCAGGTCCCCAGCCCAGCTGCAGCCCCAGTGTCTCCCCAGGCAACTCTCATCCTCTTCTGGCATGTTCCCATGCAGATGTTTCCCTCCCAGCTCCATTCCTCTCGGTACAGGAACACTGCTTCATGTCAGAGAAAGAAGAAATAAACAACCACTGGGGCCCAGAGAGGTCCTACCTGACTGTCACCCCTTGACAAAGGCTTCTAATGTGGAGAAGAGACTTCAGGGTCCCTCTATCCTGGAATAAATCCACCATGAGATTGCTAAGACCCAACTTGGAGACTTCATTCAAGACCAGGGACACCAAGCCAGTGACGGTGCCAGTCTTGGAGAGGGTCACAGGTCTTGCAGGAGATCACTGCCTCCTGGTATTGGTCATTGGCTCTTCCTCCTGCAGATACAGGATTTACCTTTTCTGCACACCCAAGGAGGATGATCCTTGCCCTGTGCACCTTGCAGAAGACCTTCTTTGCCTCGATATCTACTCCACTTGCACCTAATGGCTGTCCCGGACCTGCTCAGGGTGGGGAGCCCTTCAGGCAGCAAACTGCACCCAGACAGCTCCTCTGTTTTGAATCAAGTGAGCTCAGACACAGCTCTGACCTGGAGATCCCACACCCAGCCCAGTGCTGCTGGGTTAACCCCAAGGACTTTTCCCTCAGCACTTCCAGGGTGTGAGTGCAAGCCCAAGTGTCCTGGCACCTTGCTGCCCTGTGACTGACTCATGCCCTGATTAACCCACTAGGCTCACAGAGGGCTCTGGCAGCCCTCTCCATGATGTGTGAGGTGCTCAAGTCAACACTCATTGCTTATTTCCAGGCTTGCCTGAAGTTTTGAAGTAGGTCGTTTGGAGTTAGGAAGTGTGGCCTTGGTCTTCAAGAGGCAGCCTGGTGCAGTGAAACAGCATAACCAGCATGGGGGCTCTGTTTGGTACCTCCAAAAGACTGAGGAGGAGTCCACAGCAAACCCCTGCAGCAGTGTTTGGCCAACAGCCACTCACAGATGTGACACAACCACACAGCTGCTGCAGAGCACAGAGGCCATGGAGCAGCCATTCCCCTGTCTGGAAGTTAACCACGCATCAGCTGAAACATCTTTACCACCTCATGGCACCTTGCCCACCCAGGCTGGGCAGGTGAACCCCCCCGGTGTGGTCTGCAGGGACGTTGTGTTCGTTCTGCAGGGGCACACAGCCTGGCAGTCCCAGTTCAGTCACTTGCCACCTTTGCCTCTGGAAGATGTCTGCCTTCACCTTCAACCTCACCTTGCAGCATCCACCTCACCTTCAGCCTTTATCTTTAGCCTTAGCTCCAAACTCAGCCCCACCTTCAACCTCTCCTTCTTCGCTTGTTTCTTGACATTGCATATCCATAGACACAAGCTCAGCTAGAAATGCCTTCAGCCTCCCTGCATGGGTTGGTGTTGGGATAGAAATAATGAGCAGTTTGTACCTCCAGCTGCAGGGAGATGTACCAGCATGGAGGCTACAGACAGAGCTCCTGGGGTGGCATCCCTGCTGGTGAGCATCACCATTTGTCCTCTGTATTGTTCCAGGAGCTCTACAGACCCCGTGGGTCATGAAGTCATCTGGGCCCTTGGAGCAGGTTGCAGGGACATCATCTCCCTCCAGGTTGCACCTCTGCATCCATGGTAAGAATCACGTTAGGGAGAGGCCAGGCTGAGTGTGAGGGACATTGGAAGGAAATTGGGTGCCAGATGCAGGTTTGCTTGCTCATGGGAGAAACAGCAATTCTGGAGGCCAGCCTGGGGAACCAGGAGCTGAAGTCCATCCCTCTCTGCCAAGGCTGGGATCCTTGGCTGTAGGCATCTCCTGACAAGCTGGGAATGCTTCCAGCCAGGCTGAGATGAAATGGGAGCCGTGATGGGCCTGGTAGGTGACATTGAACATCAAACACTTGTCTGAGCTCCTCAAGTAACAGCGGCCCAGAAGGGCCTGGATGTCTAAGCAGGTGTCAAGTGGCTGCTTAGGGAGCTGGCTGCAGCTGCTCCTGCTTTGGAAGAGCATCTGGGGAGGGGTGGGGGAAGGGTATGAAGATGCTGCTGCATCTCCACCCTGCCACATCTGGCCACTCAGGAGCTCATGGCTCTCAGAGCAGGTCACTTGGTTCCTCACTCCCATGGCACAGGGCTGCCTCCTGAGCCTTTCTTTTGCTCCTGGGTGTTTTGCTGCCATGTCACGTCTTGCATCAGTCTGGATCAAGGCATTCAGAGGGGGGATGCCTCTTAGCAGGAGAAGCTGGAGGTGTGGTCCTTGGTTTGTCTCTTCCCTGGGCCAAAAGCCACACAACATGTAGGCTTCTCCACCTGGGCTAGAGGTCCAGGCTCCTGCTACTGGCTTAGATCACTGCAAGCAAGAGCTCAGGGCCTGATTCAGATTATAGAGTTACAGAATGGTTTATTTGGGAGGGGACCTTGAATATTGTCTATAGTTCCTCTGCCCGAGCAAGGACACCTTCTGCTAGACCAGGCTGCTCAGAGACCCATCCTGTCTGGTGGATCTCTGAAGATGGAGGGTTTGAGGCAGAGGGACTCCAGGGGAGCGCAGGGACCTGCCCTCTCCTGGTTGCAGCACAGCCCACGGTGGTTGATCAGATGGAGACATCTGCTCTGGAGACACCTCCTTCTAGTGTGGCAAGCCCTGGTCGGTGGGGTGGGAGAGGTGCCAGTCCTACACCGCTTGCAGGAGCACTCACAGAGGGGGTGCAAGCTGTTCTGCCAGCTCTCCCCAGCTCTTTCCTCTTCGTGCCCTCAGCCAGCAGCCGACGCGCTTCAGCAACCGCTGCCTCCAGATGATCGGGCGCTGCTGGCCACACCTGCGGGCTCTGGGCGTCGGAGGGGCAGGCTGCGGCGTCCAGGGACTGACCTCCTTAGGTAGGCAGCTCTCCTCCCGTGGCACGAGGAGGAGGGCACCTCCGTGGAGGTAGGGTATGCCCCTAGGAGACGCCCCACGGGAATGGAGAAGCCTGCTCCAAGCACCATGGGTGCGCCCTGCGCCTCCTTGCAGCTGCCCATCCCCTCTGCCACCCTGTTCCCAGCAGCTGCCCTCGTCTCTTCCCCGTGAGGTGCTGATGGTGGCTGCTGTGTCCTTCCAGCCCGGAACTGCATGCGGCTCCAGGTGCTGGAGCTGGACCACGTGGCAGAGATCAACCAGGAGGTTGCGGCAGAGGTGTGTCGGGAGGGGCTGAAGGGGCTGGAGATGCTGGTGCTGACCTCCACGCCAGTCACCCCCAAAGCCCTGCTGCACTTCAACAGTGAGTAGCAATGCCAGGGGGGCATTGACCAAAAGGCCATGAGATATCCAGAACCATGAGCCAGACCCTACCTTCCAGCCCCACCCCCAGGATCCCACTGCCAGCACTGGAAGGTGCTGGGGGTTCCGTGGTAGAAGGTTTCTGAGAGGGGATCCAACACCCTCCTGCCAGGGATGGGTTAAAAAGAGCTGATCTTGCCTCAGGGCACAGGGAGAATGGAGACATTCACTCTGTGCTGCCCACAGTGGGATTGAGGCCTTAATGTTCGTGGTGTGTCTAAGGTCTCAAGGACAGTCACAGGCCACCACCCTCCCTGCAGAGGTCACCAAGAGCAGGTCTCCATTTTCAGGGTGAGGTTTCCCCAAATGCATGAGGCCTGGGTAAGCACTGGGTGGGTCTGGAGGAGGCTCTCTGCAGCTCTGGGGAGCTCAGCTGGTGTCTCTGCCCCAGGTGTGTGCCGGAACCTGAAGTCCATCGTGGTGCAGGTGGGCATTGTGGACTACTTTAAGGAGCCCCACAGCCCTGAGGCCAAGAAGATGTTTGAAGAAATGGTGAACAAGCTCCAGGTAAAGGATGCCATTCCCAGGTCACCTGTGGGTCGCCAGCCCTGTGTCCTCCTAGGGGTCCGAAGACAAATTCTTGCCCACCACTGAGGTTTCTCAGCAGAGAACCTCTGAGCTCACCAGGGACAGGCTGCATTTCAGATCTTGCCTAGCTTCTGGTGGTCAGCAGGGCTTGGGTTATCCTTCATATGTTCAGGGTCTCCAAGGCAACATCCCTATATGGATGTCCCAAGGGGAAAATAGGTGCCTCCATTTCACTTCCTCCTCTGCTGGACTATCTCACTCTGCTTTTGTGGCCAAGAAGGCAAATTTTATCCCAGGGTTCATTAAGAGTGTGGTCAGCAGGACGAGGGAGGGTCTCCTCCCCTTCTACTCCAGCACAGAGCCACAAAGATGATTAAGGAAGTTGAGCATCTTCCTTAAGAGGAGAGCCTGAGGGAGCTGGAGCTGTGCTGCTTGGAGAGGAGGAGCCTGAGAGATGACCTCAGCAATGGTTATAAATATATGAGGGATGAGTGGCAGGAGGTTGGAGCCAGGCTCTGCTGGGAGATGCCCAGTGCCAGGCCAAGGGGCACTGGGTGCAAGCTGAGGCAGAGGAAGTTTCATTTAAACATGAGGAGGATTTTTTTCCCTGTGAGGGTGCCAGAGCCCTGGCACAGGCTGCCCAGGGGGGCTGTGGAGTCTCCCTCTCTGGAGATACTCAAGAAACATCTGGATGTGTTCCTGTGGGATCTGCTCAGGGTGATTGGCTAGGGCTGGGTGAGAGGTTGAACTGAATGACCTTGGAGGTCTCTTCCAACCTGGTTGATTCTATGATCCTGCTCTGGCAGGGGGACCAGATCAGATGATTTTTTGAGGTCACTTTCAGCCCCCAACATTCTGTGATTCTATGATACTCTGCCCTAGTGAAGCCATATCTGGAGTATTTGGTCAAGTTCTGGGTTCTCCAGTTCAAGAGAGACAGGGAAGTGCTGGAGAAAGTCCAGCAGAGGCTGTAAAGCTGCTGAGGGGCCTGCAGCAGCTCTGGGAGGAGCAAAGGCTGAGAGCCCTGAGGCTGAGAGCCTGCAGAAGAGCAGCCCCAGAGGGCATCTGAGCAATGCTCAGCAAGAGCTAATGGGGGCAGGGGGGGCAGGAGGAGGGGGCCAGACTCTTCTCATTGGTATCTAGCAACAGGATGAGGGGTAATGGGCAGATTGGAACCCAGGAGGTTCCATCTGAGCAGGAGGGAAAACTTGTTTGGTGTGAGGGCACTGGAGCCCTGGAGCAGGCTGTGCAGTTCCCTGTGGTGCTGAGCCAGTCCTGCAAGGAAGGCAGACCCCCACGGGATGTGATGGTGGGGATGGGACCAGGCAGGCCCCTTCCCATGGTGGGGGTATGAGATGTCCTCTGCTTTCTCTTGCTCAACCCATGGGGCAGTAAGACCTTGAGTGTTTCCAGGGATGGGGCATCCCCCCGCTCTGGAGCAGCCAGGTCTGCCAGGTGCTGCAGCAACCCTTCCCTGCTCCTCTTGCAGGCCCTGAGGAAGAGACCTGGCTTCTCCAAGATCTTACACATCAAGGTGGAAGAAGGTTGTTAGACCTTCAGGGGAGCACAAAGCACATTCCCTCCTCTGCCCAGCAGAGCCACAGGCCCCACGGAACCAAACCTGGCACTCAGCCCTTGCCAGACTCAGAGCTGGGTGCTGCCAGCCCACGCACAAGCCCCCAGACTCTTGCAGGCCTTAGTGACTGGGGGCTGGAGCTCGTCCCCGGGGCAGCTGCTGGGCCAGAAGGTGCTACATGAGGACATTTTTTGGCTGCCCAAAGTGGCAGGGCTGGGCTCTTTCCCGGGAGGGAAGATGGCTTCAGACCCCCTGCAGCTGCTTGTTGCCAAGGATCCGTGTTTGGGGAATGTCTTTCTCTTCAAACTCTCTTTCTGGGGGCTTTTGTTGGTGTGGGAGATGAAGATGGCTCAACCCATCCCCATGGGCTCTCTGCAGAGCACTGGGCTTGGCGCTGCTGCCTCCCAGGTGGAACATCTCCATCCTACCATGAGCTGGTGGGGGTGGGGGGAAAGGAACTGTTCCTCCAGAGTAAATGGTGCCCAGAATCCCTGCAGAGTTTCTGCTTCTGCTGATGTCACCCAAACCTGGGGCCATGCTGTTTGGAAACCAGCAGCCACAACAGCACAAGCCCAGATGGCAGAGCTGCATCCAGAGGCCGTAGGAGCCAGAAGACACCAGGAGAGATGGTTGCTCTTCCAGAGGTTTCCAGCCTCACCTCCTCTCCAACCAAACCTTCCTACCAAGGCAATAAAGCATCTCCAAACTCCTCACCCACCAGGAAGCATGGGTCACACCTCTGTCCCCACCAACACCCAGCACATTCTCAGGCTTCCTCCAGAGCAAGCTGTGCCTTGCAGAGAGAGGAACTGGCATGGGACACTCACCTTTGTCATCTCATTGCCATCCCAAGCAGCCTGGAGGAGAAGCCCTGGCTAGACTGTCCTGAAGTCCAAAGCTACTGGTGAAAGCACCAACCCAGCTGCCCTGGGAGATCTCTTACCTGTGGCCATTGCTGGGTTTTTAATTCTCCCTTATGCTTCTGGCTGTCTTCTGCCTGCAATGACTTCACCAAAACACCCTCCTTTTCCCTGGAAATGGCTTTTGAAAGGCATCTGGCATCTGTCTCCATCCTCCATCCTGAGGAGAAGGTGCCAGGAGGTGCCCACGCCACGAGGGACACCCACCACAGCACTGCCAGCAGCAGGGATACACCAGCCTTAACCACAGTCCCCTGCACCTGCAGCCCTGACCAGGCATGCTTGGACCCAACATGCTCAGCTGCAAGAGGCCAAAGGGGAAAGCAGATTTTGGGTGTTTGTCCTCTTCTCTGGACCATCACTGGAGGTTTTGGTGCCTGTTGGCCAGCATGGCTGCAAAGACACAGCCCTTCCTGGGACACCTCCCTGGCCTCCAGCCCTCCTGTGCTGATGGGCTGCCACGAGGCATCCTGCCAGGAGGGAGAAGGCTGCAGACCCAGCATGGTACCACCTTCCTCATCTACAGCACAAGGGCAGACCTCAGCCAGGGGCTCCCAGCATGCTGACAGCCCATGGGGACCTTGATCAATTCCAAATCACTGAAGCTGGTGGTGGGCTGGGGACAGCTCCTGGGTCTCCAACCCCAGAAACCACCTCAGGAGGCCATTTCATCCACTTCTCCCATCTACATCATCTCCTCTAAAACAGGGTAAGTTTTTTTTGGCCATAACCCCCTGCTGAAGCACCTCCCTTCCCCCACTGACTGCAGCTTTCCAGGAGAAGGCTGCTCCCTGTATGCACAAAATGCAGGAGCCCAAGAGAACACCTGCAAGAAACTACCACGTCCCACCGTGCCCACCACGGGCAGCACTGGGTGAGTCCCACAGCACCAGGGACAAGCTCCTCCATGTGCATTTACCTCCACCTTGGGGAGGCCAGGACAGGCATAATCCAGGGGCAAGAGGAGCAACAGATGCCCCAACCAGCAAAAAAACCCCACCCCACCCCCCCAGCAAGATTCCAACCCCCAGGGACAACCACAGCCACGAGTGTGGGCCCAGTGGAGATGTCACCACTCGGAACAGTGCAGAGACTTGTGAAATTCCCTTAAAGAATTAACAAAGTAAGTATTTATTTCTATAAAGAAGGAGAAAAAGGAAAAAAAGAGAGAGATTTTAAAGGAAAATTATTTACTCAGCATGTTTATAGACTCTGTGCTTAAAGACTATCGTCGTGAGAGTCCTGTCTGAAGACTGAAGGTGGCTGCTCCAGGTTTGCTGCTAGCCTGTGCCTGGCTGTTCACCCAGCTCCTGTGGGCAATGGAGAAGGCCAAGCCAGGGTGGTGGAAAGCAGGGGCAGATGCTGAGGACTCTTGGAGACGCCTTCTGTGCTTGCCAGTGGAGCCGGTGCCATCCGCAGCTGGCGTTCGCCGTGGCAGCATGGAGCATGGGTGGGTGTGGGAGGGTGTTGTGTCATGGCAGGACAATCTCACCCCAATTTGATGCTTTGTTGTGTCACCAAGACCAGACCAAACCAGCCACCTCCCCTTGGGACACTCCCCAAAAGCCCAACTTGTGGCTTAGCAAAGCCACTTTCTAACCAAAACCCTGTGATGATGCCAGACCTTGAGCAGCTTCAAGGATTAGAAGGTCAGAAGTGGGAGATTTTTTACCCTGTTTCTCCTGGGCTTGGATAGGTCCCTTCCTCCTCCTCATCTAGAGATGAAGGTGGCTGGCACAGTGACACAGGCTTGGTGTTAATGAGAGCCCTGTGTGCTCTAAGCCCTCCTGGTGGCTCCTAATTGCCCAAGCTGTTAATGGCACCGAGCTCATTAACGGCTGTGGGCTTTTCCCACTAGAATGTCATGGTGATGGTTCCCTGCTGCTGTCCCTCTCCATCCCACGTGGCCTTGCTGCCTCCCCCGAGAACCTCCAGCACCACCCAGATCCCTACAGGATGCTGGAGGAGTCTCTACATCAGTCATGGGGTTTCAAACCTGCTTCATCGGGCAGTGATGGAGAGCTCAGAAATGGCAAATCCCTCAGGAACGCCATGGGATCCCGCAGGGTGTTGGGGTGAGGCAGGGAGAGGACTGCAGCAGTGGGAGCTCAACCCCATTCTAAACCCTAGAGAAGCCCCAGCAGGGCTCTGTGATGACAATCCCCAGGAGAAGCCAGGGTGTACCCACCCAGCACAGCTGGAGCAGCCTCGGCATGGGGTCATGGTGATGGCAGACCTGGCTGGATGGTGCCACCCACGCCTGCCACAGCTGGCTCCCACAGGACCATTTTTGGGGGATTCATTCCTTTCCTGGTGAGTTTGCCCAAGTTTTCCCCACAGCAAATGCTTTCAGCATTCCACTTCAACTGGATTTGGGTGTAGGTTTGGGATCTCAAGAGGAACACCACCAGCAAAGACAGCTTGGGGGGCAAATTGATCCCAAATCCATGCTCTTCTCTCTTCTCATGTGCTGGATTTTCCTCATCGTTCACCACCCCTAGCCCCCAAGAGCCAGAGATGCTCCAGGGACTGGCTGCCTCCTCCTGCCTTCATCCCTCCTCTCCCAGTTTGGGGGCCCCTAGGGGGATAAAGTCATGAGGAAAAGGGTAAACTTCCCAGGATGGCTCCATCCAAGGTTTTTAAACTTCTCCAGCAAGCAAAGGCAGCAAAGAAACAATGTCCCACCTCTTGCCATGTGTCAAGGTCCAAGCTGTCACCCAAAGCACAGCTAGAGCCAGGTCTTGTTTGGATCCTCCAAACAAAAGGCTCCAAATTTGGTTAAACGAGAACAAAAAGAAGACATAAAGTGTTGGTAAAGGCTCTTCAAGTGGCTGAACATTTTCCCTCAGCTCTTAGAGGAGCCCACCCCAGAAGCTGGCACATCGCTTCTGCCTCTCATTTTGGGTTGAAAGCCTGCAGGTTAGGGTGGAGTGAAAGCGTTTGGGAACTGGTGCCAAATGACAAAATGTTTTGAAAAGAAAGAAAGAAAAAAAAGCAAGCAGGGAGCAGAGAGATTTTAACAAGTGGAGATGGTTTGTTGTGAGCCAAGCACGGCAGGATGGAATCACAGGACCCTCCCCAGCGGTGGGAGGCAAAACAATCCCCGCGGTGGGCGGAATGGTCCCTCCTGCCCTGAGGAGAAGCTGCTGCACGGCGCTCCCTGGCCTGCAGGAGTGAGGACAGGAGGGAAAAGTCCCCCCCAAGAAAACAAAAACAAACCAGGAAAAACGGGATTTTCTGATCCAGTCGTGGGATTGAGCCCCGTGGAGGGGGCTGGGGCCGGGGACAAGCAGGTGCAATGGTGTGGGATGGCTGTTGGGAAGTGAGACTCAGAGGGAAGACAAAGAGAAACTTCCCAGCAGCGAGGTCGTTTCCCTGAAGCGCTTCCTGGAGGCAGCGCTGGCTCCAGCCCCGGCGAGCCACCTCCGAGGGACCCTGGACAGCGACCTCCTCCCCTCCCGGGAAGGCAGCGACGTTGCCTCCCAAGTTATTTTTTTAAGCCTCTATAAATTTAGGTCTATTTTAGTCTCTTGCAGCGATGTGCCAGTGTCTGGAGAACCAAACCACCCTTGTCCCCTCCCTGTCCCACGATTCCCTGATGCTAAACCTGCTCCTCGATGCCGGGTGCTGCCCTGGAGGAGGGGAGTGGTGGGGATGGGGGTGCAGCAGCGACTGGGGGGTCAGGGTGGCGTTGTGGGCAGCAGGGTCCAACAGCAAGTGGAGTGAGTGGGCGCTGGGGCAGCTGCTGCCCGCCCCAGGCCGTGGTTTTAGCACTTTGGTTGGTACTGTCACCTGTAGACGCACTTTGATGTTGTTGCTTCGACCCTTTGCCGAGTGTGAACAATGTGTATTTAAAGAGTAACAACCCCCAAGCCCAGACCCGTGTGTAAAGGAGCTATTTTATGATTCAGTGTTGAATAAAGACTCTTGAGATTGAGTTTTCCCTCTCCTAGGGCACACCTTCTAAACCACAGCTCCAGGAAGCATCTCACCTCCTACTTCCCTCTCCCTGCAGGCACCAGGAGAGCTGGTCCAGCTCCATGGGGCACAGGGACAGTGGGGAGTACAGGAGGGAAGCAGCCTCCATTCCGGGAGTATTTGAGAGCACAAGAGGGTGCTGGAGAGCCCAAAGATGGGCAGAGGGAGTTTGCAGCCCAGGAGGCAGTGATGACTCCTGTCCCAACAGCCTTCAGTGACAGAGACCCTTGTAGGGGGGGAAATCAAGTTTGGACATTCATGTGCCAACTCCCTTGCTAAAAGAAAACAACACTCCCCACACACTCCAAAAATCCAACCACAAAACCCCACCCCAACCCAAAAACCAAACCAACACCCAAACAAAGAAACCCCGGCCCCTGGTTGCTGAACAGTCTTGGAGGGGAACAATAAAAAGGAAAAAATGGATTCATATTTGATGTCTCCATCAACCCAGGCAGCTGGAAGATTCCCCCTTCCCAGAGTACAACCCCACAGAGGTGGGAATCAGCACTACAGGCTGGAAAGCATCACAGTAACTGCTGGAAATGAAGATTCACAAATCCCTGCCAGGCTGCTGCTGTGGCCCCAGGGCACAGGGAGACGAGGCCACACTCCCACCGGACAGGCAGGAGCAAACACAATCTGTTTCAATGCCACCACCAAAAGGGACAGCCTGTAATGGGGACATCCCCTGGCAGCACTTCATGAACACTGCGAGGTTACATGTTCACATGTAATGGACCAGGTACTTGCTCAATTAAATGAGATCTCAGAGGGTTGACCCCAGGTAGATACCAAATTTCTTCCTCTGTCCTCCATTAACACTTCCAGACCGAAGTTTTCAGAAGGACTTTCCTGACAGGAATGCCTCAAGTACAGGAATTCATCCCTGAACACTCCCAGCCCCACACATCCCCTTCCCATGGCTGGAGACATCAGATAACCTTCCATGAAGCAAAAGACAGGACACATATGAAGCAAAATCAAGTAGATATCTCTCAGAGCAGCATTAGAGCTCCACCAGAGGTGGTGCACACAGAGCTGACATCCTGGGAGCAGAGGGAACTGGGACGCACTGGGGGTTGGCCCTTCTGCTCGGCACAGTGCCTGCCTGCAGAGGGGGTTGGACTGGCTACCTCTGCAGGTCCCTTCCAGCCCAGCCCATTCTGTGAAAAAGAGGGAGAACTGCAGGTTGCCACTGAAACGAAGTCACCATTTTATTGTGTTTGAGGCTGAGTTCAAAACCCCCAGCAGAAAGGAAAAAAAAAAAAAAAAACTAAAGAAAAAATGAGTATAAATAGGAAGAGGCTCCGGGCTCACTGCCCTCCCTGCCAGCGCCGCTGAGGGCTCTGCTCTGCGCAGCTCCCAAGCCAAAGGCAGGCTGAGGCCTAAGGGAATCAGGGCTGAGGAAGAAATGTTAGGGCAGAGCCTCTCACAGGAGGTCGCCACTGCCGAGGCCAAGATTTGACTCTAATTAACCAAGGCCAGTGGTTGCCCGTGGGCCCTCGAAATGCCCATCTGCTACCCGGCCCCTTAATTAAACTAGAAATTAATTCTGATGCTGCAGGCAGGAGCACGCCAGCGCTGCCACCACACGGACGGGGTTCAGTGGTTGTGGGGTCTGCCCCGGCCGCGGCCACGGGCGCCTGGTGCGGCATCCACGGTGGAGCGAGGGTTCTTGATAGTCTCATCCACGGAGACGATGAGGCAGGCGGCCTCGGAGGCGGCGGTCAGCGCGTTGATGCGCACCACGGCCGGCTCCCAGACGCATGCCTCGAAGTTATCCGCGATGTCCTCCTTGTGCACGTCCACGCCGTACCACATCCCGCCCTGCAGGCACACAGGAGGCAAGAGGGAGCCTTAGGGGGCTGGCCAGGACCTTAGGGACAGCACACTCGAAAATGCAGATGTGGAGATGCTCAGGGAGAGGCTGAGACTGGACTGTGCTGGATTGTGGAACAATGCCTCCCCAAAACAGAGCCCCGGCAAGCCTCGGTGGCAAGGGCAGTGCCTGTGAGGCCTGCCCAAAACTCGAAGGTGGCACCCACCTGCGCGTGCTTGGCTCGGAGCTTGTTCAGGATGTTGGTGGCATCGAAGCCGGCGTTGTCACAGAGCTGGCGGGGAATGATCTCCAGGGCTTTGGCATAAGCACCGATCAGCAGCTGCTGCTTGCCTGGAATGGTCCTGGAGTAGTCCCGCAGGTACTTGGAAAGCTCCATCTCGATCGCACCACCGCCGGCAACGACAGAATCGTTCTGAAAGAGCAAGGGAAACTCACGTTCCAGGAAGGGGGAGCAGGAAAACCTCCTTCCTGCATCTGTTGCAGCCAGGGCGATGCAGACACCAGTGCAGGCTGCTGCCACCCCTGGGAGCTTCAAGCACAGGTCACGAACCTCCAGCCACGCATGGGATACAGGGTGGTTTGGGGATGCTGTGCCAGGCAGGGATGGCAGAACACAGACCCCTCTAAGCACTCAAAGATATTGTGTAACTGGCACTGGAGAGACTGAACCACTGGGCCATTACAACTTCTTCCCCAAAAGGGTTCTCAAGACCTGGTCCAGGCTGCCCAGAGCAGTGGTGGAGTCACTATCCTAGGAGGAGCTTCAAAGTCTTGTAGGTGTGGTCCTGAAGGGCATAGGTTAGTGGTGATCTGGCAGTGCCAGATCAGTGGTTGGACTCTGATCTGAGAGGTCTTTCCCGACCAAAATGAATTCTGTGATTCCAAGTTACAGCTGTACTGAAGGCAAAAGCCAGATGTGCCTGCAAAGCAGCTGGCAAGACTGCAGAGACACTTTTTTGGCCAAGGAACAGCACCTGAGTTCATCCATCGGATGCTGCCTGTCTGCACACCCCTCTGGCTGAGCTCTCACCCTCTCCCAAGAGAGCTCCGCCAAACACTGGTGTGTGAAAAGGTTTCTACAAAGAGTTACAGCAGTGCCAGGTTCCATCAATAATCCCAACACCATTTAGGCAGAGAAGTATCTCCATCAGCCCTTACCTTGATTGCTCTCCTGACTATCATGATGGCGTCGTGCAGGGACCGTTCTGTCTCCTCCATGAACTGCTCTGCACCCCCTCGCAGGATTATTGTGCATGTCTTGGCCTTGGGGCAGCCTGTGAAGAAGTTGTACCTGCCAACAGCACAAGGCAAGAAGTGTGACAGTGAGGGAGCAGCAGTGCTGTTGCGGAACACGTTTGTACTGGCACCACAGTATGGGACAGAGAAGTTCTTACAAGCCAGATGCACGACTGAAGCCATTTCACCCTACAGGGTCCCTACCAGATCATAACCTAAGCAGCTGAGCCAGGCAAGTGACACTGAAGCTCATCCAAGAACATCTCCTCTCTCCCCATTTCCAGGAGATTTCAGCTCCAAGGAGGATTTCAGCTCCAGCAGTAAGAAGAGCCCCATTATGGAGCAGCCAGCTTTGTTCACATGGGTAGTGAAGTGTCACTGCTGGCTGTCAGTGACTGTCTTGTACCAGCAACAGTGTGGCCAGGGATTGTCTTCCTGTCCTGACAGGCTCTCTACAACTCCCTGAAAGGAGGATGGAGTGAGGTAGGGGTTGGTCTCTTCTCCCAAGGAGCAAGCAATGGGACAAGAGGAAACAGCCTCAAGTTGCACCAGGGAGGTTTAGGCTGGACATGAGGAACAATCTCTTCTCCAAAAGGGTGGTCAAGGCCATGGACCAGGGGGCCCAGGGCAGTGTTGGAGCCCCCATCCCTGGAGGCATGTAGAAGTGGTGATGAAGGACATCGTTTAGAGGTGACCTGGCAGTGTTGGGTTAATGATTTTCAAACCTAAACAATTCTCTGATTCCATATCAGACAATCAACCTCAAAAGATGATGCCTTTAAGTTACCAAGGAAAGAACAACACTGTACTTTGTGATGCACTGGGAATAAATAAAAGCACAGAAAAGAGGTAAGATGTAGATGAAAGCTTCCTCCTGCCCTCTCCCTCAGCCTCATGTAAAGCAGCAGTGACACAACTGTGGTTTCATGCCATGACCTTAGGATGCTCAAACCTGCTAATGCTTAGATGCCAGCTTTCCAAAGTCGTGTTTGAGTGCTGAGGCAGGACTGCAAGTTCAGAGCTGGTGTATTTACCTCTCTCCTCCGATCTGAGTCTCCTCAAAGAGTTCGCATCGGCCCAGAACATCATCTGACAGGGCACTGACGCTGGTCTGGATGGAACCGCCACAGGCCTGCAAGGGAAGGAAAGCATGACAGTGGCAACACGGGCACACGAGACAAATCTGCCCACCGGGTTCCTGCTCTTCACAGCCAGCCTGGACTTTTTAGCTGAGGCAAAAGTATCCTGCAGGCCAGATGCAGGAAAAGGCCTTTCCATTTCCCCTACCACCTCAGGTACCAGGCAGGCTACCAACAGCAGAAATTGTCCTGGACAGCAAGTAAGACTGTGCTGCTCCTAGGGGCTGACAGGCTCCAGTCCAGCAGCTACACTGAAAACACCAACCCACTCAAGACGGAACAGGGAAGAACTAGGGAAAATAAACCTCTGCTGATGCAGTGGACAGACCCTAGGATCTAACAGCCTCAGGGAAACAAACCAGCAGGGCAGGGGCAGTAGTTTGCTCACTCCAAGGAACAGTTGTCAGCACATGGCGACCTTACATCATCACCATGTCAGCAAAAATTGCACCATTTTCATGTAATCTTTTTAAGGTGACTTGGTGCAGTCACCTGCTGCTGCCCTGCTTTGAGAATGACCAGCCTGGCACTCTTCAAACTGATTCCTAGAATGGTTTGTCCAATTCCACTGCCACGAGCCACCACAACCTCAAATAGATCAGGTTGCTCAGAGCCCAGGAAATCTGGCCTTGAACACTCCCAGGGATGGGGCATTCACAACCTCTCTGGGCAACCTGTTCCAGTGCCTCACCAGTCACACTGAGGAATTTCTTCCTCATCTCTTACTGAAATCTCCCCTCTTTCAGTTTGACACTGCTACCCCTCACCCCATCACTACAGGCCCTGATAAAAGCCCCTCCCCTTTCTCCCTGCCTTTATTCCAAAACAAGGCAGCTCACCATCATAGTTCGCTTGAGATCTTCTTCTGGCACACGGCCAGCACAGAACATGTCTCTGTCTGCAAAGTACTGAGTAGCCACATCACCAATGGGGAGTTTGGAGAGGACAACTTTGGCTCCTGACTTGTGGATTTTGTCTAGTTTGTCATACAAGATGTTCCACTCAGCATCCACAATGGCCTGGTAGTCCTGGCAGGGAGAGAGAGGAGAGACAAACACCCACTTTAGAGAGGACTGAGAACACAACCCCATGGCATCTGAGCTCTCCTCAGACAGCAGCAGCCCTGGCACACAACTGATTTCCAAGGCTCAAAGATGATTTTGGGTTGATCCATTTTATACTAAAGAGCTCCCCCTGCTAAAATGCTTTCAGCACCAGGAGACAGTTGATAAAGGGGCTGGGTGAAATGACAGAGGCAGCAACAGGAGCACATGGAGGAGGAAGGCTCATGCTGATGTCTGAGAGGTGTTTGCAAACCTGTGCAGGAACATTGGGGTGGAGACTCTGAGTATCTGTCACAGATGAAAACCAGCCCTCTAGAGCAATCTCACCTCCACTGGCATGCCCAGGCTTTCACAAGCCTGTCCTGCTCTGTCTGGCAGTGAAACGCAGCCACAGACAGCTGGGACAGCTTGCAAAGGAGACAGCAACACCACACACAACAGCCAATGACAACAGGAAAGACTGCAGTGTTCACCAGGGCAGAGAGCAGAGCTTTAAGGAAACCATTCCTGAGATGACAGTGGGGCAAAGATGCCAAAAGCACCTCTGGAGGTTGCCTGTTCCAACCTCCTGCTAAAGAAGGGTCACCCACAGCAGGCTGCACAGGAGGGTTCAGAGTCTCTCCAGAGAAGATTCCATAACCTCTCTGGGCAGCCTGCCCCAGGCTACAGCACCCTCACAAAGAAGTTTTCCTCCTGTTCAGATAGAACCTCCTGGGTTCTAGTCTGTGCCCACTGGCCCTTGTCCTGGCACTGGGCACCACTGACAAGAATTTGGCTCCATCCTCTTGACCCCCACCCTTTATCTCTTGCTGAGCATTGATCAGATCCCTTCTCTGGCTGCTCTTCTCCAGGCTCAACAGCCCCAAGACTTTCAGCCTTTGCTCCTCACAGAGATGCTCCAGGCCCCTCAGCATCTTTGTAGCCTCCACTGGGCTCCCCAACAGTTCAACTTTCCAAGGTGTCAGAGAGTAACCATATTTCCTGAGTATTTTAACAAGATGGAAAGAGAACAACTGTCCAAAAGGTTAACTTATTTGGTTAAACACACAGAACTCTCCAAGCACTGCTTAGTAAACCTTGCCTGGAAGGCCACTTGTTAGGCATGGAGAAGTCACCACACAGCTGACACCTTGCCACAGCACTGCTGAGCAGAAATGTGCTCAGCTCAGTCTGCCATACCCTTCTCCCAAACCAGCCAACACAACCCAGCAGCTACTGTCAGGGGAGGCAGGACATGTGGAAGCAATCCCATTTATCCCAAGCAGCCACCAGGCCCCATGAAGTGGGACAGGCTCTCTTCAGCTCTTACCTCCACTGTGTTTACTCTAACTTCAGCGTTGTCCTTCTCAGCTTTGAGCTCCAGCTCCACATTCAGCAAGGCAATCTTGGGAGATTGATACTTCTTGGGCTGCATTTCAAACCCAGCGTAAGAGAAGGTCTTCTTAAAGGCAACTCCAGCCACCAGCTGAGAGTCCTTGAAGAGAAGGATCTGTGTTAGGCTGAACCTCCCAAGGTTTTCTCAACAGGGTTAATAACTCCCACAGGAGGCTCTCTGCTTTCGAAGTCCTCATTTACAGAGTGCTCACCAACAGCTGCCTCCTTTGATTAACCCACTTTCAGAGAAAACAAGCAGCAAGGGTTTTCTTCTCTCCCTTCACAAACCAGCTCCTACTGCTCCCTTTCTACCCCTCAAGACACCACAGCCAAAGATGCCATATATCATCTGAAGATCAAGGGATGGAGCAATCTGGTCTCTCTCTGATGTCTTTCCCATTTCTCTCCTTTGAAGATGGATATTTTCATCCACAGCTTCACATTCACAGAAGGGTTTTTTGCCCTGATTTGTGTTTCCAAGCTCCATCCCTACCTCCATTTGCCCAATAGTGCTCCCTCCCTCCCTGATGTAAGCTCAACCTCATGGCTGAGAGAGAAATCAGCATCTAAACCTCCTACTACATGGGAGTCTAACCACACTGCAGACTTGCCTCTCTCCAAACTGAAACTCAGAAGATCTCTGTCCGCGCTAAGCTGGACAAGCACAGCTCTTCTCTGCTCTAAGGGACAAGATGTGATGGCCTCAGATCTGACAAGCCCAACCTGAAAAGCAGCATGCTGAATTATTTGCCCCATCACTGGGCAGATCTCCAGGGAGTCTGACAGCAGAATACAAGGGACAAGCAACAGAGCAAGGACAGCCACCTCTATGCAGGACAGGGGACACCATCCTCCCCAGGGGACCAATTTCTGCAAGCCTCAGACCACCAGAAGGCTCTGACACTGCAAAACCAGATGCTGAAATGTAGTAATTCACAACATCAGCTGTCTGGGCAAGACAATCATGTAGCTGTAACATTCTTCCCAATGGAAATTCTCATGCAGAGTGTTTCAGACAGTAACGGCCACAGAAATATTTCAGAGACTGTGGTGGGCTTTACTCTGCCGCAAGAGGTCCCAAACCTACACAGGATATGGGCAGGAGGTATCAAGGACACACCAGTTCTCCCACAAACCCAGACACCCATGAGAGCTATTCCAGCACTGCAGTACAAACCACCCAAGCTACCATCTGCCCTCCCCACTACATCAGCTCCCTCACATTCCTTGTGCATTTTTCCCAGACCCAGTACTCATGCACACAACCAGGACTGCATGGGTTGTGGTTCCAGAAATAGTACAGACTTCCCACACAGCAAGTATTTAATTTTTTACAGAGATGTAAAGGGGAATTTTATCAGTAACAACATTCACCACAGAGGGCAGCAAGGTAAGTGAGCAATTGACTGAAAAAAGATTCTCCACCTACAGAATAGAAATCCAGCCCTCCTAACTAAGCCTTCCCCTCACACCAACAGCTCTGTGTTTCTCTGGTGATTCCTTTACTGGAATTTGGAATTAAATTCAATTTCCTTTGGCAATTCCCAGCATTATTAAGGTGGGCTGCTGGAATCAATCCTTTGTCTCCTCATCTTTCCAGGACACACTGTGACAGAACTTACTTCCAAAGCACCTCCTTGCACCTTCTTTATTCCAATCATTTTGAGTTGCAGCAAATCATCTAACATCATCACAGCATCTACAACCATCTTGGAGAAAAACTCCTTGCTCTGGGAGATCAGCTTTGAGCTCAGGGCTGTGGCTGCACACTTCTCCAGCAGGCTTCTCTGCTCACTGCAAGAGTAAGACCAAACAAGGTTGCGTTCATTTGTTGATTCCTTCCACAAGCTCCCAAGACACCATGGCTGGTATGATTAATCCATTCTCACAAAGAGCAGCTCCCTTGTGTTGTTGGGGAAAGCAGGGCACATGTCACAGCACCAGTGTCCCTTATAGAACCCAAGCATCAGACTAGCACTGACCACGCTGACTGGCTCTGACACGCCACAGGCCCGAGCGAAGCAGCAGGGCTCAGCTTCCTCTCCATCCCAAGGCAGAAAGGAGATTGTGAAACCCCCTGAAGGTGGCACATTCTCTCAACTATTTCCTCAGGTAATGTATGTCCTGACAGAGTGGATGATGTCATTTCTTTCCAGCAAGAGTGGTCAGGCACTGCAACAGGCTGCCCAGGGAGGTGATGCAGTCCCTGTCCCTGGAGGTGTTCAAGCAGCTGTAGATGTGGTGCTTCAGGAGATACTTTAGTGGTCATGGCAGTTGGGTTACAGTTGGACTCAGTGATCTTAAAGCTTTTTTCCAACCTTACTATGTCTATGATTCTATGATGTAAGGGACAGCAGGGGAACATGGATCCAACTCTGAGGCTCTCTCACCCAAGTTACTGCTGACCAGGAGGAGGACTGCATTTCACATCACATCTTGGTGTGTATAAGATGCAGTTCAACTTGGACTTTCACTCCAGCTCTTCAGTTAAGGTCAGATCAGGCAGACAAGAGCTTGAAGTGCAGGGAGCAAATGAACTCTGGCACTCTCACCTCAGCTGAAGGGATCAGCCCTTACTGCTGTTAGCTACCTAACTTCAAGTGTCCAACTGCTAGAAAGTGGCTGGATTTTCTGAGGAGTGCTGAGTATTTCACACTGCCACTGCCTGCAGCAAACACTGCCAGTCTCCACCACCAATGGAAAAAAGGAATCAGGCCACTTATTTTGGTACTTAACTTACTCTGTGCACACTGGCAGGCACAGAGTAAGCCTACATACTTGGCTGCAGCCCCAGGGAGAGGATGGCATCTCCCCAAGAGAGGAGCAGGAAATCCCCAAAAATCCACAAATAACTGCAGTGTGGGGGCTGCAGCTGTTCGGCCTGACCTCAAAACCTCCAGAGAGCTGCAGCAGGAGCCAGAAATGCCCTCACACCAGCTCAGTGAAGCCCAGCAACACAAACAGGGCATCGGTAAAGGAAACTTACTCTTTATCTTCCTTCTTCACTGAAACAGCAATGTCTTTGATCTTGTTTACAGCCTGCCAAAACACAAGCCAACAGCTGGATTAATGATTCATGTCCATGAGCTGATCAGATCTCCAACTTTTGGTTTACTCTCTCTTTCAATTCCTACTTCAAGATTCAAGCATTTAAGCTGTTCCACCCTTTCCAGCACAGTGATTCCAAGAAACACACAAAGACCAATTTAATAAGGTCAGGAAGAGGCTCAGTGCTGTTCCATTGCTTTTAGCAGAGATCTGGGGAAACCAAAGGGCTGTTGAGGGAGTTCACATCCAGAGGGGATTCAGCCTAGTGAGACTGCTGGGCTTTCCAAGATATGCAGATTATTAAGGACTAGCAAAGATCAGGAGACTGGGAAACAAGTTATCCCACTTATTGGTTTCCTTCCAAGGAGGAAGAAAGGAAGCAGCAGTGCTCCAGAGGTGCTAACTGGTAATGACATCTTCCTGGCAGCAGCAAAGGCAGCTGACGTTGGCAGTAAGACATCATGAGACTGCTGGTGTCGCTCCCCACACCCATTCACTATTGAATTTTGCCCATGAGTGTGCCATTTCCCTTCTCTGGCACCCAGCTCCTCTCCCCAGACTCTGGTGGAGCCCAACTCACCCCTCAGCTAGGAGCAGTGCTGCCTTACCAGCTGCGTGGCTGTGCGGAAGGCACGGATGATGATCTGAGGGTGGAGGCCTTCCTCCACGTAGGGCTTCACTTGCTTCAGGAACTCAGCAGCAAGCAGAGTTACAGACGTGGTCCCATCACCAACCTGCACAGACAGGGAATGTTCTGTGTCACCCACGGGCTGCAGAGAGCTTCAAAAACCAGGCAAGGGCTTCCAGAGGAAATCAGGTCTGATCACTGTCTCTGCTCACAGATGTGCAGCTGCATTCTTTAATGATTAAGAAGGGCTAAGCTCAGACTACATCCCACTGGAGGGTGAAGTCTCACTTCCCACCACCTACGCTCATCAAATATGATCTGTGTGTCTCTGAGGGTTCCAAATGCCCAGTAGATTTGCCTGGGAATAGTGTCCAAGATTTCAAAGTGCTCATGGAAGAGAAGGTGTCAGTAAAGAAGCCAGAATGAATGCCTGCACTTCACGAGCAGCTCCCACCAAAGCCCATAGAAGTACCAAGGGCAGCAAGCTGCTGCTGCACATTTTTCTGCTGAGCACAGACAGGTGGCCTTCCTCCTACCTCTGCATCTTGAGACTTGGCAATGTCCACCAGCGTCTTTGCAGCAGGATGGACAACATCAAGCAGCTTCAGGATGGTGGCACCATCGTTGGAGATAGTGGCTTTGCCTAGGAGTGATGTACAAAAGGAAGTCAGGCTTGTCTGTCATGGGTTCAGCCCTTGGCACAGTAAGAGGGTATCCAGCACCCACAGGAGCTTTGCAGACCTCAGAGAGGCATGAATGCAACCATTTCAGAGCGGCCAGCCTCACTCTGGTTCACCATCTCACCTCTAAGGTCACACATGCCCTCAGCCTGCTGTCACACTCCCCAGGCAAGCCCTGGATCTGCAGCACTGTGACTTCTGTCACACCTAAACTACCACAGGCACTGTTCCAAATCTGTACTTAGAAGTAACTTTTCTTCAATCTAATGACTGGAGCTTCTCCTATAGGAGTTGATATTTTAACACACTCCTACGGCCAGATGCACAACTCTCAGCTGGCTGAAGAAGTCATCCTCATGAAAAGAAGCCCATAACAGCTCCTTCACAGAGGCTCTCTGCAGATGTCTCCATTCCATATCAATGGTGTCTTGTAACTATTTTGGAGCAGATTAAGTGAGGTCAAGGAAGGTTTAAGTTGGACACGAGGAACAATTTCTTCACCAAAGGGGTTCTCAACACCTGAATCAGGTTTGCCCAAGGCAGTGGTGGAGTCCCCATCCCTGGAGAGGTTTAAAAGTAGATGTAGTGCTAAATGACATGGTTTAGTGGTGACCTGGCAATGCTGGGTTGCTGATTTGACTGCGTTTTAAAGGTCTCTTCCAAGCAAAACAATTCTATGATTATTTTCTCTTCAAAAGCAGAGGCTGGAGTCAAGGTGTTAAAGGGAACACTGAGACATAAAGCAAACCTTTGCTGTGAGAGTTAAGCTCAGTGCAGGGTGAAGCTGCATGCAAATGCTGGCTGTAGTTGGCAGTAGGCTCCAAGCCAACATTCACTGCCAGCACTTGTGAGACTTCCCCAGGGTTTTCTGCAGCACTGTGAGGCCACTGCCCAGTGCTTACCCCTGTCATCCACAATGAGCTTGTCCATGCCCCGAGGTCCCAGTGTAGTGCGCACGGCTTCAGCGATGACCTGGCAGGCATTGATGTTGCTGACGAGCTGGGGGATCCCCTGAGAGGTATCTGTCCCCTCCTTCAGCAGGATAACTGGTGTTGGCTGAAAAGAGAACCACAGCAGAGCTGTTACTCCCATCCCACCACCCTGCAGGACAACCTGGAGCTAAACCCTAGCACAGTCCAGCCAAGTGCCATCATGCAGAGAACAAGATCAAAGCCTGTAGCCCACTCAAAACTCCTCTGCTGTCACCCAACCCTATTGCTTTCTATCTCTCACTGCTTCCACAGTGTAACTGACACCTAACTGTCTCCAGGAGAGGCTCCAGGACCTGATGATACTTGAGGTCACTCCCAACCTGGTATTCTACAGAGACCCCAGCCCTGGAGGGATTTAAAAGCTGTGTAGATGTGGTGCTGAGTGACACAGTTAAGCAGTGACCTTGCAGTGTTGGGTTAACTGCTGGGTTGTATTTCATGACATGAAAAGTCTCTGCCAACCACACAACTCCATGATGATTACTGCACTAAAGAGCAATGGGGATGGGGCTGAGGAACTAAACTGCAAGTAGGAGGGAAGTGTGGATCACAGTCAGGCCTCCCTAAATACTGGAAACATTTTGGGGGAAAAAACGTATTAAGTTCTTCCACATTCATCAGAGTGGAGATCTCATAGTCACAGAACGATCTTAAAAGACCAGTTAGTTCCAACGCCCCTGCCATGAACAAGGACATCTTCTGCTAGACGAGACCGTTCATCTAACCTGGCCTGGAACCCTTGGGGAACGCACAACTTCTCTGGGCAACCTGTGCCGGTGTCTCACCACCCTCTCACTGCACAGCTTCTTCCGTACATCCAATCTAAACACACTCTCTTTCATTCGAAAACCGTTTAAAATCCTAACGGAAAAGGAATCCGGAAAAAAAAAAACCCGGGGAGCGCCGACACGGTCAAGAGCAACAGCAACGGGGCACAGAGGCGGGCAGCGCCGAAGGGGCCCCGCAGCCAGGGACATGGAGAACTGAGCCGTGCTGCTGAGAGCCGCAGGGCGGGGGCTCCGGGGCCGCCGCACACCGAGCTGCACGACTACAACTCCCAGCACACAGCAGCTTCTACCCCCGGGCCCGGGTGCCCGGGACTCACCGGGAGCCCGACATGCCCCTTCACGCCCCGGGTAGCGGCAGGCTTCTGTGGCCGGGTGGCCTCCGCCATCCCGTCCCGCCATTCCAGAACGCGCGCCGGCCCCGCCGCGGCCCCACCGAACACGGCCCTGGGAGGGTGGCAGAGACTGAGGAAGCCTTTCCCAGGCGGCGGGAAGCGGCGGCAGTGGCGATGACGGCGGATGATACTCACCATCATCCTGGCGGCTCTTCTTGCTATAGCTCCCCGTCTTCACACAGGCTCCACCCCACAATGCACCGCGCCCGCCCAGAAGCTTCCTCGGGGCAGGAAGGGAAGCGCCGGTTGCGAGGCGACCGCTTCCGGCCGCGCTCTATGGTACGGGCGGGCAGAGCGGCGCCGCAGAGGTGCCGCTCCTTTCCCAGCAGCTATAGAGAGGCAGGGAGGTGAAGCCGACTCAGTATGTGCCAGCGGAGGAACGTCCCGGAGAAAGGAGGGGTAGCAAGTGGAGCTTTATTAGACAAGGCCAGTGAGGGGACACCGAGGTGACAGGGACAGAGAAAGCCACCGCCTCCCGGGACCGCACAGGCCCAAGAGCCTGCCCGCCCCGGTCTCTCTGGAGATTGATGGCTTTGTCAGCCAATAGGAAGGCGTGGTGCTTTGGCTCCACCAATAGGCGTGGGATGGGGGTGGAGCGTCTGGCGGTGCCGGGCGCAGCCATGCTCCGCCGCTCGCTCTGGCTCTGCCTCTGCCTCTGCTCCTGCCCGGCCCGCGGTGAGTGCCAGCTGCTGCCCGGTCCCGCCACCCTGCACCCCGCCCCTTATCGCCCGACTGCTTTTCCCCACCCTGCATCCTGGGCCGGCTGCCTTTTCCCTCGCTGCACCGCCCGATCCGCCTGCACTTCCCCCGCATCCCCGCTCCCCAGCCCTGATGCCTTTCCCATCGCTGAACCCCAGCCCCACTACATTTCCCCATCCAGCACCCCAGTCTGTGTGCATTTCCTATCCCTGCACTCCAGCTCCATTGCATTTCCCCTCCTGCATCCTAGTCCAAGTGCATTTTCCTCGGTGCACCCTGACCTAATTGCAATTTCCCCCATCTAGTACCCCATTCTGGGTGCATTTTCTCTCCGCACCCCTATCTAGATTTATTTCCCATCATTGCAACCCAGCTCAACCCAGCTCCACTGCCTTTCTCTCCATGCATCCCATTCCAGCTGCATTTCCCCTTTTTGCACCCAGCCCCATTGCATTTCCTCCTCTGTTCACCGCAATCCAGGCTCACTTCCCCTCCTACACCCCACTGCAGCTCCATTTCCCCTCCTACACCCCAGCCCAGCTGCATTTCTTTCCAGTGTGCCTCAACCCAAGCGCATTTCCCCCCGATGTCATCCCTATCCCCTCCATGGTCCAGCTGCATTTGGGGAACAGGGAAATTGAAGGCATTTTTTTTCGCTCCACATTCATATGGGGAAACCTTTGTGCACCCCAGTCCCGGTGCCTTTCTCCAGTCTCCTGGGTGCTGATGCATCTGTACTTGTAGCACCTCAAGCTGGACCCGTTTTGGGTCCTCATCCCCAAAGCCCAGGCAGGCACTGCTGTTGCCAAAGGGCACACTCCCTTCAGCAGGGTGTGGTTCAGGGGTGGTACTTGTGTATTTTCCCGTTTATTCAGGAATTTTCCCTGTTTTCTCTACCTCTCCCTCCCTCCACACCCAGGCTTACGCATCCATGAATACCTGTACTTCCAAGTGCTGAGCCCTGGAGACATCCGATACATCTTCACTGCCACCCCAGCCAAGGATTTCGGTGGCGTCTTTGTAAGTATTCACCAAATTATCCCTTTGGCTCATTCTGTCCTCACCTTTGTCTGTTGTGATTGGAAACCTTTGGTAACAAGGAGCTAATTGCTCTTCCCAGAGCATGCCCTTTGGTAGGAGGCACATGCTGGTCCCTGCCTTCAGCCCCAGCAGGCTTTGGGAAGGAGTTTAGTCCTGGCTGTGTTGAAGGAGCATGTGCCCCACTCTTCCCACCTCCAGTGACTGAGGCGGCGACCAACATGGCCCAGGAGGGGTGGTCAGGCTGCCATGGGGAACTGCAGAGGTAAACCAAGTAGTCTGCAGGGGAAAGACCTTTTCCTGAATAAACATGGAGTTGGGGTGAGGGTGCAGCAGCAGATGTGCCTTATGGGTACAACCACTTGGGACATTGAGGAGTAGAGGAGACACTTTCTCTAGAGTCTTTCCAGCAATGGAAATGATACTCTCTAGAGAAGGAGATGCTGTTCTTCCCCATAAAGGTTGTCAAGGCCTGGACCAGGCTGCCCAGGGCAGTGGTGGAGTCCCCATCCCTGAAGAGGTTTAAAAGCTGGGTAGATGTGGTGCTGAGTGACACGACAGTGCTGAATTTAGACAAGCTGTTGAGTGGGAATCAGGATGACTCTTCAGGGCCTGCAGAGGGACAGCCAGTGTCCCCCTACCTGGAAGCTCTAAATGTCACCAAAAGCACACCCTGCACAGGGATGAGCAGAGAAGGGGATGGTGGGGATGGCTGTGGTGGGGCCCCAATCCCCCCTCACCCACTTCTGCTTCTCTCCTTGGAGAACACAAGGTACGACCAGATCCACCTGGTTCCAGCGGATCCCCCTGAAGCCTGTGGAGAGCTCAATAATGGTGTCTTCATCCAGGACCAGATTGCCTTGGTGGAGAGGGGGTACGTCTGGTGTCTTGGGAGCTGCTCAGGGGGGGACACTTGGGCAGGAGGGGAGCTGCCTCTGGCACTCAGGGTGACAGGGTAATGATCACATATTACCAGCACCTCCATGGTGCTCTTGCCGCAGAGCATTTCATGTTCCATCTTTTAGCTGGAAAAGAACTGTAAATAGGCTTGGCAAAAGCCCTATTTATTTTAATTTTTCTTAAGAGGCAGTGTGGGCAGCTTGTGCCTAAAATACAGATTCAGAGGAGGAGCAGGGTCTGGGGGAGGTGTGGGGCCAGGAAGGCAGTCCCTGGTTAGGGCATCTCCAGGCAAGCTCTGGTACTTGCAGGTTCCCTATCTGCCAAGGTAAAAAGAAAGCTTTGTGCCCCAGGGGCTGCTCGTTCCTGTCCAAGACGCGCGTGGTGCAGGAGCACGGCGGGCGGGCGGTGATCATCGCCGACAACGCCTACGACAACGACAGCTTCTACATCGAGATGATCCAGGACAGCAGCAGGCGCACGGCAGACATCCCGGCGCTCTTCCTGCTGGGCAGGGATGGGTAGGTGCAGCCTTGGCCAGGACACCTGCCAGGCGTACAATGGGTTGGCTTGGAAGGGACCTTTAAAGCTCGTCTAGTCCAACACCACTGCAGGAACGTGTTCCAAGTAGAGCAGCACGCACAGAGCCTCATCCAGCCTGACCTGGGATGATTCCAGGGATGGGGCATCTACCACATTTCTGGGCAATCTGGGCCAGGGTCTTACCACCCTCAGAGTGAAGAATTTTTTCCTTCTATCTAGTCAGCTTGGCATCATCTGAAAACTTGCTGAAGGTGCTCTCAATCCCATTGCCTGTGTCACTGATGAAGGTATTAAACAGCATCAGTCCCAGTACAGACCCTTGAGGGCCACCATTTGTCACCAGTCTCCATCTGGATGTTGAACTGTCAATCACTATGTTCTGGATGTGACCATCCAACCAAAGAATCTATCCACCAGTCCACCCATCAAATCCATCTCCAGCTTAAAGAGTGGAGGATGCTGTGGGGGACTGAATCAAAGGCTTTGCAGAAGTCCAAATGTACATCTGTAGCTTGTCCAGCTCTTCATCTTCCCAAGTGTGAAGTATCTCATGGGAAGGGCCAAACAGCAGCCGTGTCCCCACCAGACAGGGAGGTCCCAGTGATCAGCATGTCCCCACCTGCATTTGGCAAGCCAGACTTTTAGTGGATTCAGCCATAACTGATGTACAAAATTTCTCTTTGAGGTGGTTTGTGGTTTCTGCTTGCATCTGGGCTCCGCTTGGCCAGCTCATGTGGCTCCCATGTGCCTGTCTGTCTTCTTCCAGGTACATGATCAGACGCTCCCTGGAGCAACATGGGCTGCCCTGGGCTGTCATCTCCATCCCAGTCAACGTCACCAGCATCCCCACATATGAAATGATGCAGCCCCCATGGACCTTCTGGTAGCAGTGGGAGACTACGGCAGATCAAGGACTTCTTGGTGGATCTCAGGAGCTTATGAGGAGAGAGTCCCAAGGCACTCCTGAGGTCCTGCTGCCCAGCAATGGGGACACCTTTCTGCTGGCGCTGGCGTGTGGCTGAAAGGACCAATACCAGCACCCACGGTGGGAGCCCTGAGCCTGGCACTGAGCATCCCTCCTGATGCCATTCTGGGAAGGAGGTGACAGCCCAGAGCAGGCCAGCGCTCCCCTGAGAAACGTTTTAACAATGCCACCAGTAAATTGTGCTGCTGATTTAGTGATGTGGGGTTGAGTGGATGCGTCTGGTAGGGAGGGGAGGGAGAGTGAGACACAGCTTGGTCTGTACCAGCAGGGTTTGCCCAGCACCTGGTTTTGTCTCAGCTAATGAAGTCCAAGCAAGTTTTAGAGAGGGAGGTTTCTCTTTTCAGCATCTGGGACAAATCTCATCTAAGGATGTTTTGCCCAGTGAAGTTCCCAAGGTGCCTCCTCCAGTGTCTCTCCAGGCTGGACACCCCCAACTCTCTCAGTCTGGCCTCACAGCAGAGGGCTTCCACCCTTGGATCATTTTTGTAGCCTCCTCTGGCCCTGCTCCAACAGGTCCATGTCTCTGCTAAGGACTCCAGAGCTGGCCCCAGCACTGGAGGTGGCATCTCGGCAGGGCAGAGGGGCAGAATCCCCTCCCTACATCTGCTGCCCACACTGCTGGGGATGCAGCGCAAACATCAGTGGGTATCTGTTCCCTCACCCCCCACCTCTGTGTCCCCACTGGGCCCAGTCCCTGGATTGTAGCCATTGCCTCTGCACCTTCCAGTTTGCCACTACAAACCACACTGCCCAGCTTCTCTCCAGTCCTGGTTTATTACAAACACAGAAAGGGCTCCGGGGACAACTGGGCACAAGCAGCAGGGTGCAGGGCTGGTGGTGATAGTGGTGTCAGAGGTGCCCAAGTGCAGCATTGCCCACGGTCCTGTGAGCAAGACTCAACAGAAAACAGCTCTCCAAAATCCACATGGCCAGGAAAACACCCTGGGCACATCCCCAACCTGCTGTCTGTCCATCACTCGGAGCGGTCATCTCTCTCCAGCAGAGCAGTCCACAGACAGGGGTACTGCAGACAGCAGTGTGACCCCGTTGGGAGTGGGATGGATGACAACATTCAGCTGCCACTGATATCCCCATGTGGGGCAACCTGGTCTGTCCCTGGGCAGGGCAGCTTCTGCTTGGGCACGCCCTCCCAAAGTGGCCCACAGCTAGGCAGCCCAGCATGGTGGCTCATTTTCTGCAAAACCCAAAGTATCTTCTAGGTTCTGGGTGGTGACTTTGCTGGCACAGCACTGTAACCCATGTCAGCTCTGGGCTAGCCACAGCCTGCCTGTTCCCCCTCCCCAGACAGCCTGGCAACTGCCACACAGGGCTTTGCATCATGTGAGGGTTGGGGCCAGACGGAAAGGAGGTGCCTGCGAGGGTTGGGCCCACTCTTCCTGTGGGATTCAGGCATTTAGATGTCTCTGGCCCACCCACAAAGTTGCTTTGCCCCTTGCTGCTCACCAAGCCGAGGCATGGAATGGAGAATACAGAAGGACCCCAGCTCAGAGTGCGTAGATAGTGCGAAACAGACATTAAATAGTACCCCTGGTGCACGAACACAGACACACACAGGCACACACATTCCCCTCGGCCCCCAGGCGAGGACCTGCTTCTCCATGTCCACGGCCGGCACAGACATGGTGAAGCAGCCTCATGGGTGACCATGAGGTGACCATCCTGATGTCCCAGGGGCTGGCTGGACCCTGCTCTCCTCCAGCCACCCCTGCAAGCACCAGCCAGCCCCTCTGTGGGGAGTGGAAAGTGGCAGGGGGCCACCAGCTCAGAGCCTGCCCTCACAGGGAGGACAGGCACAGCCTGACACACGCACGCACAGGAGGCCAGGTGGGAGCAGGGGCCCCCTCTGGCCCCCTGCTGCCCAGCTCCACCAGACCTCCACACCCACCACCAGCACCTGGCCTCCCACCCGACCCCCACAACACAACCCTGTTTCAATTACTGTAAAGCTGCTGCCTCTCAGAGGATCCCCCTGGTCCCTTCCCTCTCCTCCTGCCCGGGGCCAGGATCAAACATCAGTCATCTCATCCTCCAGCTCAGCATCATCTGTCTCCCCTTCGCCCTCCTCCTCTTCATCCGACGTCACGTCGGCATCGTCAGCTTGCGCTAGGCACTTGGGGCACGAGCAGGTAAACAAGTAGTTGTCCCTGGAAGGAGGGAAGGAAGGAGGAGTGATGGCACAGAGACAGACACAGCCCAACACTCCTGCTGGGCACGGAGTCGGGGACAGATCAGGCAGGGAGGGGCTAAATATAGAACCATAAAATTGTTTTGGTTGGAAAGACCTCTAAGATCATTGAGTCCAAGCACCACATCCAACCAGTAAGCAGCACTGCCAGGTCACTACTGAACCATGGCCCTCAGCACTACACCTCCATGAAACCCTTCCAGGGATGGGGATTCCACCACTGCCCTGGGCAGCTGGACCAGGGCTTCGCAGCCCTTCTGGGGAAGAAATCTTCCCTGATGTCCAACCTATACCTCCCCTGGTGCAATTCGAGGCCATTTCCTCTTGTTTCGTCACTTGTTCCTTGGGAGAAGAGACTGACCCCCATCTGGCTCCCATCTCCTTTGAGGATGTTGTAGAGACAGATGGATCCAGCACTTAGCCCTGTCCCATCAAACCAGCCTGTCCAGATCCCTCTGTAGGGGCTCCCTACTCTCAGTGTTCTATGACAATATTTTAAATCACAGGAATTTTTGAGATCAAGTCATGCCAAGCTCAGGTGGAGTGGAGATAGTCTCAGTGGAGAGCCCAGGGAGGTGGTGGAGTCACTGTCCCTGGAGGTGCTGAAGAAAAGACTGGATGGGGCACTTAGTGCCATGGTCTAGTTGATTGGATAGGGCTGGGTGATAGGTTGGACTGGATGAGCTTGGATCTTCCAACCTGGTTGATTCTGATTCTATGATAACCTCTAGGAACTCTCACCCTTGAAGGGTGAAGAAGGAAAAGGAAGGTGAGTGGGGACAGCACCAGTTTGTAGGAGCCAAAAGCAGAGCGAAGAGGCCCAAATCCTCAGTCCCTGGGGCTACAGCCCAGGAGAAGGGAGAGCATGGAGCTCCACCTCACTCAGAGACAAGTCCCCCGTGATCTGACAGCAGCATGCACAAAGACCAAAAGCACCATGTGCTGCTTGCACACCAGCCTGTGCACAGCCACACACCAGGGCCCCATAGAGGGGCTGCAGCCCAGAGTCTCTGGGGGTGCACAGGGCTGCTGCATCAACCTGGGTGCCCTCGTGCAGCCCCTACCTGAGTATCTTGTTGCGGCTGTGTCTGCTGCGCTCCCTCTGGCAGCAGTCCAAATAACTGATGCAGATTTCCTGTCAGCAAAGAGAAAGGGTTTTGAGGTGAGAATCACTTCCCACAGACCCAAAGCAGCACCATTTATACCTGGACAGAGCCAAGCACTAAGAGGGTTTGGCAGCCCGTGGGGCATGGCATGAACTCCTGTGCCAGGACACTGCATGACGTGGGAGCTATGGGGCTGGGGTCCACAGGGGATGTAGGGGACACAGCAACCCTCTGCCAAGGCACACCACCACCCCGAGTTCTCCCAACTGTCTCACCTCTCCTGCTTTGATGTCCTCCAGAGCTGTCAGATGCAGGAGGAAGTTGTTTTCTGGGAAGGATGTCTCAGCATTAGGGATGCAGCTGTGGTTACCTACATGGAAGGCAGAAGGTGGCTGTAAGAGTGTCTCCAGAAGGGGAAGGGGATCACTGTGGAGCTTATGCCTGCCCTGCTGCATGGCTTGAGCACATGGAAGCCTGTGCTAACAACTGGGAGGGCTGTGGGCTAGCTAAGGATAAGGCAGCACAATGCTGCAGCCATCCCATCTGCCTTGGGGACAGCAGCATAAGGCTCTCCACTCATGAAGGGAACTATGGGGTCAGATGGAGCAGGATGCAGGACCAGGGCTCTCCATCAGACCCACAAAATACACCTGGAGAGAGTGAGCTGTCCTCAACCACTCCAGGAATGCACAGCACCATCTCTGCCTCCATGTTAAGGAAAGAGGCACAAGACTGTGCTTCTGCCTGGCACATGGTGGGACATCCTCTCCTACTTCACCGTGGCCCGGCCAAGAAAGGTTTCCCCACTTCATGGTTCATTCAACTCCGTTTTGCTTAGACAAGGTTGGAGACAACTCCTTTGCTGTGTACGTGGCTCCTAGACTCCCAATGCGAGTCCATTCCAGCCAGGGCTGACCATCACATAGTGAGGTGAGATGCCAGGAGACCTTGAGAGCAGCCAGGCTCCAGGGCAGCACCCATCCACCACACCTACGGATGGTAAGCACAAACCCCTTTCTCCAGAGGCTTTAGGAAGGGGTGAGCTGGTTTAATCCAGGACATTTCCCATCTTCCCTGCTACTTTTTCTCCATCCATGTTACTCACAGCAGCTCTGGAGCACGTAGAGACCTGATCCCTCGCAGTTGAGGAACTCTCCTGACTCTGCAGCAGAGAAGAGGGTTAGTTTTGCCTGGGCTGTTCTGGCTCCTTCCCACACACAACTCAGTGTGAGCCCAAAGGGATGTCCGTCAACCCTGATGGCATCCAGGCAGCACTGCTTTGGGGATGGGGTGTTGGAGGATAGTTTCCAAAACACACTTCCCTCTTCACTGAGAAAGGATGGAGGGCAGAAGACTTGCACTGACAGGCTCTCTGGCCTGCTCCTGTACCCACACGGCCAAAAAAACAATAAACAGGTCTCTGAACCTTTAGTGTAGATGACACTTGTTTGCACATGAGCCCTCCAGACCAGCCCTCCAGTCATCTCCACCTGCTGCAGGTTGTGCTGCCCAAACTTGGACCTTCCCTATCCACATAGCAAGCCAAAGGCAGCAGGAACCCCTCCTAGTCCCTGAATCCTGAGAAGCAAGCCTCCAGCAGCAGAAAACTCCAGCGGGTCCTGCCCAGGGGCAGCCGAGAGCCTCACCCTTCTCGATGTCCTTGTAGAGCTGGTCGATGAAGGCGTCCAGCTCCTCCCGCTGCAGCAGGGGCAGCTCCAGCGCGTCGCAGGCATGCACCCACTGGCTCAGAGAGCTGTCAGGATGCAGGGGACACTGTCACAGCCCTGGCAGCACACAGTGCCCCCTTGCAGCGGGATCTAAGGGTTAAACCTGATGGCTCCGAGTAGCCAAGGTCTGGCAGAGGGACACGAAAGGGTTGGACACAGCCAAGATGAAGGACTGCTTTAAAGTTTGCCTCTCCATTGCCCTCTCTTACACTGAATCCAGCCATCACCCAGGCCAGTCTGGATTTACAGATGGCACATCCCCTCCATGCCATGTCTCTGCTGCTCTACAAAGAGCACCCAGAAAGTCCCATTACCTTGTTCCTATGCCTTGGCCATTGGTCCCAACGAGGGCAAAGAGGGATCGAAAGCCTTCTGGAGTGAACCACTGCAGAAGGGAGATGAGAAAGCAGCTGAGCCCAGGCCAGCCTGTGGCAGCACCGAGCTCTGCAAGTGCCTGAGATCCCACAGGGAGCCTCAGGGGAAGCCAGGAATGGGTAGAGTCCCAGGAGAAGCACTGGCCTTCAGGGCAGACATGACTCAGGGGGGCTGGCTCCAACTGGAGGGTCCCAGCATGCTCCTGGGCTCGTCAGGAGGCAGCTCAACTCACCCTGCTGAGGTGTTCATCATAAAGGGCTTCAGTGAAGAGCAACCGCAGCAGCTCCAGCTGGCCCTGGCAGGACACAGCAACACCATCAGGGTGGGGAGATGCCACTGGGAGTCAGACTTAGGCTGGCAGCTGAGCCCAGCATGGGCTCAGGAGTCAGGCTCCTCATCCTTTCCTGCAAAGCTGGAGGCTGCTGCCCTCACAGCAGTGCAAGCCACTCGTTCCAGCAGCAGAAGCCATCTACTCAGCACTTAAATATCGCCTTGCCCCATCCCACAGCAGAAGCATCTCCACAACAAGAAGCATGTTCCACTGAAGCATCACAGGCCCAAAGCCCTCTAAGCAGCCCACTTCCTCTGTTAGGTCTGCCATTCCCTAAAGGGGGTGTTTGTGTCCCTCCTTTCAGCCTGGGATCTCCAGTGCCTCTTATCCCAGCTGTAATGGGATGCACACATGGGCTCATGGACATGAGAAAGGAAAGGGCAGACTCAGGGAGTCAACACAACCAATCACCACCAGGCTCTTACCTTAAATTTGTCCCCCAGCAGCTTGTGCACAATCTCCTCCTCTTCATTTGCTGTTTTATTGCAGAACTGGGAGAAGGCCTTGATCCACCACTCCTTGTCTTTAGCCTGAAAAAGAATGAAGCAGAGGCATTGCACTGACACCACTCTCCTCCCCAGCCAGGAGAGAGAGGGGACAGGACAAGCCCTGCCGAGCTCAGAGCTATCCAGCCTGCTATCAAGAACCACCAAAACCAGTTCCATGGTGGCTATTTATTGTCAGAATAGCTCAGAGAAAGCCAGGCCAAAGGAACAGAGCCAGACAAAAAGACTCAGTTCTGACTATTTTGGTACACACAAAAGAGACATGCTTGGCTCAGGACATAGGAACCTCTTTTGCTGCCTGCTGTTTCCATGACCAGGGACTACTAAATGTTCAACTCTATTTAAGAAGGACTCTGCCAGTCACCAGAGAAGAGATGAGTCACTGGGAATAACCACAATGGGAAGAGGACCCACACAGCAGCTGTGGCTCCGAAGAGCACATACCTGTTTGACGGTGGCGACCATCCGGGCCATCAGCATGATGCTGGAAGTCTCGGGTGGATAATGCATGTTTCTGTGGGACAAGAATAAAGAAAAAAGATGGGATGGGTGCTAGTATGGAAATAAAAAGATGAAGGGACACAGAGGCAGGCCTATGCTTATCTGTCACACGAAAGCAGCCACCGCAGCACTGCTGCATGGGGATCCAGCACCGCTTGGGGTGAGGAGAGGCCTGCACCCACATGCCTGCCCTAGCCATAGAGATTATCTCCCAGGACTGCAATAAGAGCTGGGCTAAGTGACCAGCTTTGAGTCAGGAATGGCACTTCTGCCCTCTGTGCCTACTCTGTTGCCAGCAAGCAGGGATGGCAATTTATGTACCCACAGGGGTGCACGAGAAGGACCTCCCAGAGGCTGGAGATCCACAGGAGCACTATAAAATTGCAGGAGTGAGGGAAGTGCTGCTCAGTGCTTTGTAACTCTTTACTGGCAAAAAGCTAAGAACTCCTCAGCCCTGTCCCCAACACACACTCACCTGCTGCTCAGCCAGAGGACACAGCTGGGCAGCGTTCCACGGCCACCACCACCCTCCAGCCGCCCCATGCAGGGATGCAAAGCAAGGACAGTCCTCAGCCCTGGTCCCAGGAGCCACCTCCTCTGCCAGTGGAGCAGCAGGTAGGACTGTCCCCTACCTCCATGCCTCCTGCAGCTTGTTGAGGGGGTGCGTGGGGTCGTCACGGGATGGGCCGAGGCAGAGGACCTGGTGGTACTGCTCCAAAGCGGCCTGCCTGCACTCAGCACTGCAGTACATGACCTAGGCGAGGGGCACAGTGCCCAGCATTGGCTTTGGCAGCAGGAACAGGGGGTCTGAGACACAGCTGTGTCCCCTCCCTGACCACCCCAGCTCTTCAGGTGTCACGATGCAGAAAGGAAAGGCAGACACCTATCTCAGGGCAGCACAAGTGCCTGGCTAGGAGCTGTAAAGGAGCCGACGACCCCAACAAGAGCACAGTCCCTCCCAGCAGCCCCATACCTGGCAGCGGGGGCACTGCTGGTGCAGGTCTTTGCGGATGCTGCACTGCTCGGGGTGAGGCAGTACCAGCGAGCTCCTCCCCAGCAGCCGCTGGGCGTTCTCCTCTGCTGTCTCCAGAGCACGCAGGCAGTGGTCACAGGCTGCAGGGCAGCAAGACAGACGGGCACCACAGTAAGAAAAGGGGCCCAGGGTACCAACACCAGATGAAGGTGTCAGTCTTGTACTGACACCTTCACAGGAAGGACATTTTGGCTGCAATTCAGACCGACTCAGCCCTCATGTACTGCCCTGCAACATCACAAAGTGTTTGAGGGCCTTATTACAGCAACCATCTCAATGTCACTGACCTGTGATGGAGCTCAGCAGACAGCAGGAACTAGGAAGGACAACAAAGTTTAAAATCCTGTCCTTACAAGCCTTGTTTTTCACTCTGGCACAACCAGAGAACGCTGGCACCTTTGTGGGCTGCAGACTGTGATGGTGTGGCTGGGATTAGTACCCATGCCACTGAAAAAGCAAGGCTGGGAAAGAGGTGGTGCACCATGGTGGCACACGATGGTGGCACGTGGTGCTTTCCTGCGGGGCTTATGGAAGTCACCACAGAATCACAGAACCATGAATTGTTTTGGCTGGAAAGACCTCTAAGACCACCAAGTCCAACCCTTAACCCAGCCTTGCCAGGTCACCACTAAACCATGTCCCTCAGCTCCACATCTACCCAGATCTGAAATCCCTCCAGGAATGGGGACTCCACCACTGCCCTGGGAAGCCTGGTCCAGGGCTTGACAATCCTTCAGGGGACGAAATTGTTCCTCATGCCCAACCTAAACCTCCGTTGGTGCAACTTGAGGTCATTTCCTCTCGTCTTGTGCTCCAAACTCCTTTCGGGGAGTTAGTTGGAGAGAGCCTGAAGGTCTCCCCTAGACCTCCCTCAAAATATCCCTCCAAGGACCCCAAATTCTTTGTCAGGAGGCAGAGATGGCACCAGGGTAACCTTCCTGCGGGTCTCAGATAAGCCCAAGCCCTTCCCCCGAGCAGCAGTCGGCTCCTGAGGGGCCCGCAAGCACTTGGCCGGGACCGGGGAGGGGACTTGCCCGCAGCGCTCACCTCGGTAGTTGTACAGAGCGTTCCAGAGGAACTGGGACGACACCACCGGCCGCTCCACGAAGACGATTTCCCCTTTGCGAATGTTCCTGGTGGCGAACAACCCTTTCCCCTGCCGAGGCAGAGCCGCGGGTCAGCCAACGGAGTCGAAACCCACCCGGGGGTGCGGGAAGCGGCCCCTCCGCCCCGCCCGCGGGGAGCCAGCCTTTAAGCTCTCTCCCCCCGCCAGACCTGGCTGCACCGCAGCGTGAGGAAGGGAGGGCTGCCCGCGGCGGCAGGTTCGGCCGGGCTCACCTTGGCGCTGCTGATGAACCTCGCCTCCGCCGCAGCCGCAGTGCCGGCCCCGGCGCGGCGCCCCGGCACGGAGCCGCACACGTCCCCCGCCGCGGCGGCCATCTTCGGGCGGCGACTTCCCCGCTCTGACCCGCCGGGGGCGGCAGCGCCTCTTCCTCTTCCTTCTCCTCCTCCGCCCTCCTCACCCACCGACCCGCGCGAAGATGGCTGCCGACCCCTCCTCGGGGGTCCGCGCCTGCCGCCGTGCCCCTCAGCCGCGGGGCGGGCGGGGGGCGGCGGCCATCTTACCCCTCCCCTCCGCCCTCTGCCGCCTGCCCAAAGCACCCTTCGAAAGCTGCGGAACGGGGCCGGCGGGCTCCATGGCCGCGCTCGGGCGGGAGCTTGCTGCCTCTCCCCTATCAGTGATCACTTTTCCACCCGAGGGAGGAAGAGCTCTCCCGTTCCTGACAGGCAGGAGCGCAGTCTGCCTCCTCCGAGGGCGAGCGGGCACCGCCAGCCGCCCCAGCGCAACCACGACTGGCCCGGATTTACCCCCGAAAAGCACCTACTGAGGCCCCTCTGCCTTCGCTACCTCCTGCCAGGCTGCCTGCAAACGCCTGAAATGCACCAAAGCGGCGTTTGGTTGCGAGTAGTAACTCAAGCCGGCGCCGGCAGCGCCCGTTCGTACTCAGTCCCGCTCTGCAACGAGCAGGCAGCCGCAGCGGGTCCGGGGACCTGGGGCAGGCAGGTCTCTGCTGGGGCGGTCCGAGGTGTCAGTGGGTGCAGCGTGTGGGCACAGCTGGCAGACAGGTCCGGGGTGTCAGTGGGTGCAGCGTGTGGGCACAGCTGGCAGACAGGTCCGGGGTGTCAGTGGGTGCCGCGGGTGGGCACAGCTGGCAGACAGGTCCGGAGTGTCAGTGGGTGCCGCGGGTGGGCACAGCTGGCAGACAGGTCCGGGGTGTCAGTGGGTGCAGCGGGTGGGCACAGCTGGCAGACAGGTCCGGGGTGTCAGTGGGTGCAGCGGGTGGGCACAGCTGGCAGACAGGTCCGGGCTGTCAGTGGGTGCAGCGGGTGGGCACAGCTGGCAGACAGGTCCGGGCTGTCAGTAGATGTCACTGTCGGCGCGGGCTGCGACACGCGGCTGGGTGCCGCTGGCTCCGTGCAGAGGGCAGCAGCCCATGAGCATGGCTGCAGAGCAGGACACCTCCCCGGACATCCCCATGGTGGCATGGGACAGATAAACTGCCCGGGACACCTTCCCCATCTGCCAGCGGGTGAGGGAGAGGATTCTGCCCCTCTGCTCTGCTGAGACCCTCCCCGTGCAGTGCTGGGACCAGCTCGGGAGTCCTCAGCACAGCACAGACAGGGAGCTGTTGGAGCGGGGCCAGAGGAGACCACAGCAATGCTGGCAGGGCTGGAAGGGTTCTGCTGTGAGGCCAGGCTGGGAGAGTTGGAGGTGTTCAGCCTGGGTGTAGAGAAGCCTCCAGGGAGGCCTTCTGGTGGGCTTTCAGGACTTAAAGGGCCTGATGAGAAAGCTGGGGACAGACTTTTTCTCAGGGCCTGCTGTGACAGGACAAGGAATGATGGTTTGAAACTAACGGAGGAAGATTTCGCCTGGAGAGAAGGAAGAAATGTTTTACAGTAAGGGGATAAGGCACTGGCTCAGGTTGCCCAGAGAGATGGTAGCTGTCTCATCCCTGGAACCATTCTAGGTCTGGTTCCACTCTGCTCTTGGCAGCCTGCTCTAGTTGCAGATGTCCCTGCTGACAGGCAGGGGTCAAGACCTTTAAAGGTCATTTTCAACCCAAATCATTCTTGGTTTTGGGGGTCTGGTCCTGGTGAAGCTAGCAGCAGGGGCAGACAAGTTCTTCCCAGGGGAATACAAGAACTCAGACAATGCTGCCATGTGTCTCATGCCAATGTTGGGGCAACGCTGCCGTATGTCTCCTATGCCAATTTCATCTTCACATACATGACTGTTAGAACAGCAGTAGGTGTCCCGTTTTCCCAGGGCTAAAACGCAGGGCGTTTCACACACAGCATCGGCTTGAGTCACTGCCCCACCAGCAACATGTCAGAGCATCCTTCACGTCTCTGAACAAGCCCACATTAATTTGAACCTGGGACAGGACTGCTTCTGCTTCTGGGTTTGCAGAGGGCGTGAGGATCCTCCTCTTGCACCTTCAGTTTGCTGAAGCATCGGCCTGGCAGAGCAGGGGCTGCACGGAGGGGTTGGCTACCTCCACCTCCAGATGAAGACCTTTGTTCTCTGGGAGCAGCACCCCAAACCTGAACACCCCATGCTAACCAGACGTTAAGTTCCTTACTGTGCAGGTAGTAGTTATCTCTGCAGGAATTGGCCCAGGGATAACAACTTGTGGTCTGCTTTCACCCATGATCAGGGATCATCAATTAATTAAAAAACAACAAAAGAAAACCAACACGAACCTTTTTTTTTTTCTTCTTTTGTCCAAAATAGCTTATTCAGACAAAAAGCTCAAACTCACACCTGTTGGGAAAGATGAAAATGTGTTGGGGGGGAGAGGGGAGAGTGTGTTTATTAGTGATTTCAATTGAAATTTGAAGAGTAGTTGGAAATGTGTTTTCTTTCTGTTGGGTTTTGGGTTGTTGGTTTGGGTTTTTTTTTTTACACCTGCAGGTTTGCAGCTGGTCTATTTAAAAGCTGTTCTTGTTCCACTCTGTGTTCACACTTGAGACAAGTGCACAGGTTTACCAGCAAACAAAAAAAACCAAACCAAAACAAACAAACAAAAACCAACCCTGCTTTCATAGCTGCATTGGCATGTTCAGGAGTGGAAATGTGTGAGAGAGGAAAAAAATAAATCCCTCTTTCAAGAAGCAGTCTCCCTTTAGTGACTTCTGCTGGAAAGCAGGTGTTAACTTTTTGACATCAGGGGTCTCCTAAGGAGGAGGAAAATGTACATCTCTTTTGGGTTTGCCTTTTCTTCCTCCCTCAGAAACAGCTAAAGCTGCACACAACAAAAAAAGGATGAATAAATAACATACCTACAGCAGATGCAGGGCAAGAAGCCATTGAGGCATCCCTGCCTGCTCAGAAACCAAGGAGCTGCCTGCCCCTGCCTCCCCCCATCCAGCCCCCTCTCTTTTTACAATGCACTAGACTTTTATTAAGAAGCAAAGCAAATAAATAAGTGACACATATTAATGAGGAAAAAAAAAAAAGGAAGTTATTTCTATAAATAATAATATCAGAGTAAAGTGGTGGTAAGAGACACAATATATTACCCCAAGCTGACAGGACATGGTGCCTGGTACCCGGGGCAGATCCAGAAAGGTGAGGTGACAGCCTGGCCTGAGAGCTAACACACAGATGGGGTGGGTTATGGGCTTAGTGCTGACCCCTCAAAGCCTTCCCACTCAGCAGAAATCTAAGAACTAGCTGCAGTGGGTGGTTACAATGTGCTCCTGGAACACTCCAGGTGCCATTCCCCACAGCACCTGGGTGTATAATGAGGAGAGAACCCAACAGCTGCCGTCTGGGCCAGAATCGGCACATCTGGATGAGGGGCAGGGGGGCTTCTGAAGCACCAGAGGTGTTGGAAAGCCACTGGTTTATAACAGCCCTGATCCCTGCACCTCAGCCAAACCCAAGCACCTCGTTCCCTGCTGCAGCAGCTCTGCACACACCTTGAAGTGTGAAGTAAGGCAGTGCCTGAAGACAGACCTGCCGGGTTTTGGAAGCCAAAAGAAAGGCACAAATATCCCAAGGCACAGGACAAGAAGAGGCATTTGCATTCCAGAGGCAGGGTCAGACCCTGCTCATCTCACTGCAAGAGTAATGACAGTCTGCAGGTGGGAGCAAAAGGCTCTCTGACTTTCTTTTGTTGTGATCTAAGCAGAACACATCAGAGTCAGGCTCACCAGGGAAAACAGTCAGCATCGATTGTCCTTCCCAGCACAGGTCTCCCTGCTAGGAGCACACAGCCACAGGCAACACAAGTGCCCCTGTGTTCAGATGCCCTTATTCTCACAGCCATCAGACACCAGCTCACTGCCACCCCAGCCTGTGCTGGAAACACACCCAGATGGGAGATCACAGCTTTGGCACCATCCAGTACAACTGGCCTGGTGGTGAAGCCCCAGGAGTTAGGGCACATGGCTACCAAACAATGTCTGGGGCTTCTTCCCAGCCAGCTGCAGCCTATCCTGTGGCTCTGACTCTCAGAAGGAGAGCACAATGTCTCTTTTGGACCAAAGAAGCACAGGTGTGCCTACAGCCCCAGTATCTCCAGGGCCCAGGAAACAGTGGCAGCTGAATCTCATCAGCTTTTCAAAGTTCAACCTCCACAGTGTCCTCCTCATGGTCCTTGATGTCTGTGGAGTCTGCAGTGGCAGGCTGAATCACCCCAAACTGTGACAGCTTTGCTGCCTTCTGCTCCATGCTCTGCTTCCTCCATTTGATCCTCCTGTTCTGGAACCAGACCTTCACCTGGAAGGGAAATGGCACCATGGCTTAGTCCAAGGTCTCCAAGAGCCCCCATCCAATGGGGCTGCTAACTGCTTCCAAGGCAGACGTCCCTAAAAAGCAGAGTTCCTTAAAGAGAGAGACCTGCCCCTTCTCTGCTCAGGGCACTGCAATCTGGAGGTGACACTATGGTGGGCAGAGTGGTGCTGGGAGAAAGGACATGGGAAGAGGAGATGCAGCTGCACAAAGGGGGATCTGGCTGGAGCAGTGAAGGAAGCACCTCACCAGGCTCCCTGGAGCCACTGAATCCATCCCCAGCACTACAGCTGACAAAGGGCATGAGACACTCTCCTGCTCGTTTAGTTTGGAAAATACCTTTAAGATCACTGAGTCCAAGCATTACCTGCCAAGTCCACCACTAAATCCTGTCCCTGAACACCACTTCTACATGGCTTTTACATATCTCCAGGGATGGTGATCCAACCACTTCCCTGGGCAGCCTGTTCCACACCCATCTTGCCTCCCTCCAGGCATGTGGATTCAACGTCACCTTGCAGCAGGAAGCTCTCCCATCCCGGGGTCACTTTCATCATGTCCTCCTCCCACTGAACTTCATGGCCTGGGAATTACCACAGACCAAACGCAGGCCCAGGACCTGCACCAGCATCCCCAGCTCTCTCATTTCTTACCTGAGTCTCTGTGAGATGCAGAGTTGCAGCCAGGTCTACTCGCTCTGTTCCCACCATGTACTGCTGCTTGAGGAACTCCTGCTCCAACCGCTCCAGCTGCTCTGGTTTGAAGACCGTGCGGACCCTCTTCATCTTGCAGGGCCTCCCAGACCTCCAGGGCACAGCAGGGCCCAGCGAGCTGGCCCCCATGCAGTGAGACAACTCCAGACCTACAAGCAAGAAGCAGCAGCTGAAGGGGTCTGCACGTTTGAGGCCATTTCTCCAGCCCTGTTGATGCACCAAACCCACTGAAACCTGTGGCTGCAATGTCAGAGGGTCCCACAGCTTCTGTCACAGGGTCATGAAATCATTTAGGTTAGAAGAGACCTTTAAGATCAAGTCCAACTGTTCACCCAGCACTCCTAGGTCACCACTAAACATGATCCTCAGCACCACTTCTGCATGGCTTCTAAAGCCCTCCGGGGGTGGGGACTCCATCGCTGCCCTGGACAGCCTGGTGCAGGGCTTGAGAACCATTTAGTGAAGTTGTTCATCATGTCCAACCTAAACTTACTCTGGTGCAAGTCACACTCTTCACTTCTAAGGAAGAGAACCCACCAGTACAGCCAGGGGGGCTTTTCTGCTCCCTGCCATTGCTGTTCTGAAACCCAAACTGCCTGAGCTCAGCTCTGCTCTGAGCAGAGGCTGGATTCAGCTGCCTCCTCTGGGTGCCCCTGCTTTAGCAGGGGGGTAGGACTGGGTGATCTCCAGAGGTGCCTTCCAAACCTCACCACGCTGAGATTCTGTGGCTGCTGTTGTCATGTTCTCCAGGCAGGAGCAGGCACCTTGACCTACTTGTGTCATTAATTGGGTGCAAGTGCTGCCTGTGTTTGAGGCTTTGTGGGATGGAGACCTGACAGCTTAACAGCTGTAATTGCACTTAAATCTATCTCCATCACCACAATCATCTCAGCCTTCACATTTATTCCTATTTTAATCCTGGGATAATAGCAAGTGTGATTTCAAACATGAAATACATTGTGGAAGTAGCTTTGCAAACTCTTTAGCTCTGTATTTTCATACGTTTGACACAACACAGAGATTAACACACAGCCCTGCAGACGCTGTCTCGTGGAGGAAGGAATTGATTAAGCAGAGGGTTTTAAAAGATCAAGAATAGCAAATCATTTTGGTAGCTGAATCTCCTAGCTGTCAGGATCAAATCCAGAGTTCTCACAGCAGTGAAATAGGTGCTTGGCTGAGGGTTTTGCCTGGGCAACGAGGTCAGGCGCTGAATGCTAAGAAGATGCTTAATTTCATCAAAAAAAAAAATCTTCTGACAACTAACAAAGAAGTCATTTTGCTTATAAAAACTTACAGCAGCCCTCAGCGAGGATGCAGAGAACCTGACGGATTAGCCCCAATTGTCGCCTCTGTGGGAATTTAACTCATGGATCAAAGATCTTTTTCCTTAGGTGCTTTTGCACTAAAAATACAGTTTTCTGGGACCAGATGCTGCAAAATGCTCATTTCTGGTTCAAGAACGGCAACATTCCAGATGGACCAAGGCAGTGTGGGAGAAAAGGGGACCACGCAGAGCAGCGGAGGGGTACTGGAGGGATGGAGGAAGGACTTTGGGAAAGTACAGCAGGTTTTGGCGTGCAAACACCGGCACTGCAGTGCCTTCCTAGGCTGCGAGAAGAGAAAGATGCCGAAGTGTGCAAAGACGCAGGACGCCTGGCCATGGGGACACTGTCCCTGCCCCGAAACCTTCTACTGAGGCCAAGCCTGAGGGATTTTAAAGGGTCACCTGGGGTTCACTTCACCCAGACAGGTGACGCTGGGGGTAAATGGAACTCCAGGACATGGTCTAGTGCTGAAGGAAGTGTTAGGCAGAAGGTGGGACTGGGCGATCTTAGAGGTCTTTTCCAANAGCATGGCCGGGCCGGTGAGCTGCCCGCCGGCCCCACCGGCTTATATGGAGGGCGCCGGGCGGGTGGGATGAGCCTGGCTCCTATGCAAAGCGGCGCCGGGGGGGCGGCGGGGGCTGCCCCCAACCCGCTGGCCTGCGGCAGCAGCCCCACCGACACCTCTTCTTCTGCACCGACAGCCTCCCAGGCACCGCTCCGCACCCGCCGACACCCCTCCTTCCCCACCAGCACGCCTGCAGACACCTCTGCTTCCCCACCAGCACTGCTTCTCCCACACCAGCTCTTCTGCCAACACCTCTCCTTCCGCATCAGCTCCTCCACGACACTTCTCTTTCCATGCCAACACCTACAGGAACACCTTTTCTACCCTGCTGGCACCTTCACTGACATCCACCTGGACATCTTTCCCTACAGGCACTGGCACTCCTTTCCCATGGACACTTGAACCAAGACTCAGGCTCCTTGCCTGCAGACCCTCCCACTTGAAATGGGCTCCTTATCCACAGACAGCCGACCCAACACCCACTCCTTCCTCGTGGACACCCACACTGACAGCAGTTCCGTTCTCACAGATGCCCACACTGACACCTGCTCCTTCCCCAAACACTTTCTGTATTCCATGGATACCCATACCAACACCCACAGCATCACCTGTCTCCACAGTGACTTCCTTGTGGCCAACTACACCTTCATCTGCACAACCTTTTGACACCCTCACCTTCACCCACACACACCCACACAGACACCTGCAACTCTGCATCCTGACCCCACTGACACCCAAACACCCCCTGACACCCACATCTTCTCCCCAGGCCTCACAGGAGCACCCTGGCCATGCTCCTCAGGCCTGTCCACCCTGACCCACTGCCCACGGACGTAACCTGAGACCAGCTGTGGGAGCCTATCCTGCCATTGTACCACGGGGAGCATACCTACACAGCCATTCCTGCTCACATCCCCATGAGCACCAAAGTCACACTGAAAACTCCCTCTGGTGTGTGCCAATCCCCAGAGCAGGGTCTCCAAGATAATAAACTCAGAGCAAAAATCCCCCCGGTTTGATAACCCAGCACCAACCACCCCTGCCTGTGAACACACATCCCATAAACCCTGCCTCGAAGCAGGAATTTGTGCATTTCACCTTTCTTTTCACTGCCCAAGCTGTAGAAATAGACCTCCTTACAAACCAGGGGCTGACTATTTTTGAGCATTTCAAAGCAAAATGGAAATCCTGGGGATGGATGGTCAGGATTATCCNCAGAAGGTGGGACTGGGCGATCTTAGAGGTCTTTTCCAACCGTAATGATTCCATTAATTATCGATTGCTGCGGATGGAGAAATTACATTAACTCTTCCCCCCTCTCTTCTTCCACAGCCCCAGCCCAAGTTTTCACCGTGGGGTTAGTCGAGAGGCTGCAGGATATTAAACTACGGCCGCAGTGGGGAGGAGAAATGCACTTTTTGGTGCCACGAACTCCCTTATTCTCCGGCCAAGGACCTGCCGATGTACCCGCACCCCCCCGCCCGCAGAGCCCCCATCCAGAGCAGCTCCCACGCACCCACCCATGATCCCGTACGCCTGCTCACCTGTACCGCTGCCCCAGCCCCAGCCCCAGCCGCCCGGCAGCGGCCCCAGCCCGGGTCCCGGTCCCGGTCCCGCCGCGGGCCAGCGCGGGACCGGCGCGGCGGAGGCGNCACTTGAAATGGGCTCCTTATCCACAGACAGCCGACCCAACACCCACTCCTTCCTCGTGGACACCCACACTGACAGCAGTTCCGTTCTCACAGATGCCCACACTGACACCTGCTCCTTCCCCAAACACTTTCTGTATTCCATGGATACCCATACCAACACCCACAGCATCACCTGTCTCCACAGTGACTTCCTTGTGGCCAACTACATCTTCATCTGCACAACCTTTTGACACCCTCACCTTCACCCACACACACCCACACAGACACCTGCAACTCTGCATCCTGACCCCACTGACACCCAAACACCCCCTGACACCCACATCTTCTCCCCAGGCCTCACAGGAGCACCCTGGCCATGCTCCTCAGGCCTGTCCACCCTGACCCACTGCCCACGGACGTAACCTGAGACCAGCTGTGGGAGCCTATCCTGCCATTGTACCACGGGGAGCATACCTACACAGCCATTCCTGCTCACATCCCCATGAGCACCAAAGTCACACTGAAAACTCCCTCTGGTGTGTGCCAATCCCCAGAGCAGGGTCTCCAAGATAATAAACTCAGAGCAAAAATCCCCCCGGTTTGATAACCCAGCACCAACCACCCCTGCCTGTGAACACACATCCCATAAACCCTGCCTCGAAGCAGGAATTTGTGCATTTCACCTTTCTTTTCACTGCCCAAGCTGTAGAAATAGACCTCCTTACAAACCAGGGGCTGACTATTTTTGAGCATTTCAAAGCAAAATGGAAATCCTGGGGATGGATGGTCAGGATTATCCTGCTCACAAGGAAGCACCCTGGTGATGGCCATGGGGAGGAGGATGCCTGCAGGAGACAAAAGAGTCCCTCAAGTTTGCCCTTAAAACACTTTTTTTCTCCCCCTGCCATTTAGCATCCTGTCTTCCAGGGCAGCTTCAAAATAGGTGAATAAATACAGCTGCTGCTTTATGGCTCCTTGTCCAAACAGACAGCCCCAGCTCTGCCACCCTGCAACCCTGCACTTAATTGAAATCACACCTTCAAAGCTGGGCAAGTGCTGAAGCCTCCCCCTCAAAAAAAAAAAANCCAAAAAAAAAAAAAAAAAAAAAAAAAAAAAAAAAAAAAATCACTGAGAAAAATAAATCCACAGGGATTCACAGCTCCTGGGATTGCTTGCACAGAGGCTATGTGGATTAAAACTTGGGTGCTACCGGGCAAGGCTTTGGGTTGTTTGATTGAAAACCAGTTCAGTCCTAGAGTCACTTAGGTTGCAAAAGGCTTTCAAGATCTTTTGAGTCCAACCATCAACCCTATTCAACCAGGTAGCTTAATTATTTTCCTTTGCTCTAGTGTCATGGAATCACAGAATCACAGAAACAGTTGGGTTGCAAAAGCCCCTCAGGATCACCAAGTCCAACTCTACTCTACAAGGTTCACCCTAAACCACATCCCCAAGCACCACATCCAAACGACTTTTAAACACATCCAGGCTTGGTGACTCAACCAAGTGAGCTCATTCCAGTGCCTGACCAAAATCAGAGAATCATTTTTGGGAAAGACCTTGAAGACCATGGAGTCCAACCATTCTCTCATTACAGTAAGGCACTGAATCATTTTGGTTGGAGAAGACCTTTAAGANACGGACAGGAGCAGGAGGGATGGACAGCCCCACCAGCTGGCTTTTGCCTTGGCCGAGCCGGCTGCCTAATGACACGTCCTGGTTCCTATTAGCGCTGTGTGCTCAGCTAATGCATGCCCGTTGGAAAGCTGGAAATTTTCACTCGCCGCTAATGACTTGGGAAATCTCGCACCCAGCAGCCAGGCGGAGCGGGGGCGAGAGGCCGGGGAACACCACCCCCATCCCCACTGCCCCTGCCCACGCCAGCTTCGGTCACTGCCTCTGGCCCCACCCTGTGTGCTCCCACCAAAACAGATTTATTTTTTTTTTGCAGGAGGTGGGTAAGGGAGATGAAAGGATGGAGCCTGAGCCTCTTTTTTTAGCTGTGGGGTTTCGGTGTCGGCTTTTCTTTTTGGTTGGTTTGCTTTGGTTTGGTTTTTGGTTTGGTTGTGGAGGTTTTTTTGGGGGTTGGGGTTTTTTTTGTGGGATTTTTATGGGCGTGTGGGTTTTTGGGGGGGTTTTGAGGTTTGAGGGTTTTTTGTTTGTTTGGGGTTTTTTTGTTCTTTGTTTAGTTTATTCCACTTTTGTTTCTCAAGACTGCAGAACATATAAAGAGGAGGAGGGTTTCTGGGGGTGGGGGAACTAAAAAAAAAAAAAAATCCCCAACAA
>WBNM01003010.1:56280-68043 GCA_013399055.1 Ramphastos sulfuratus
AAACACATCCAGGCTTGGTGACTCAACCAAGTGAGCTCATTCCAGTGCCTGACCAAAATCAGAGAATCATTTTTGGGAAAGACCTTGAAGACCATGGAGTCCAACCATTCTCTCATTACAGTAAGGCACTGAATCATTTTGGTTGGAGAAGACCTTTAAGATCAAGTCCAACCATCATCTATCTACCAAGTCGTGGGTGCCACAGTGATTGCTTGGAAGGAGATGTCAGAGATGCTTAGTAGAGCAGATTTATGTGGTGGGTGTTGAGGTGGGCAAGCCCTCAGTGGAACAGAGGAGCAAGGGGAGCTGCTGCTGGCAGGACGGGTGGGCAGACAGGGTAGCTGCTGCTGGCAGGACGGGTGGGCAGACAGGGGAGCTGCTGCTGGCAGGACGGGTGGGCAGACAGGGGAGCTGCTGCTGGCAGGACGGGTGGGCAGACAGGGGAGCTGCTGCTGGCAGGACGGGTGGGCAGACAGGGGAGCTGCTGCTGGCAGGACGGGTGGGCAGACAGGGGAGCTGCTGCTGGCAGGACGGGTGGGCAGACAGGGGNTATGGGCGTGTGGGTTTTTGGGGGGGTTTTGAGGTTTGAGGGTTTTTTGTTTGTTTGGGGTTTTTTTGTTCTTTGTTTAGTTTATTCCACTTTTGTTTCTCAAGACTGCAGAACATATAAAGAGGAGGAGGGTTTCTGGGGGTGGGGGAACTAAAAAAAAAAAAAAATCCCCAACAACAAAACAACAACGAAAAAAAAGCCCCCAGCCCTTTGTAAACATCCCCCCTGAGCAAAGGGAAGGAGGTGAAAAGCATTTCCTGATAACTCCATTAAAGAATGAGGCTGCATTAACATTCCAAGTACCTCGACAAGAGATGAAAGTGGGGAACTTGAGTTCAGCCTCTCCTTGCTCCAGATGTTATTATGGGCTCCCTGAAAGGTTTTTTTATTTCTTTTTTTTGCCAGGAGACAAAGATGTTGCCTACTTCAAACGGGGCTAATTGATGCTAATGACTATCAGATAGAGTGGGGGCCCTTATTCCCCCCTGCAAGGGGGAAAGAGAGAGCGCATTTTACAATCCCCTCATAGAAACCGCCCCGCTCTTCAAACCAGGTTGCTGCTCTGGGGATTTTTGTTTCTCTCTGGCTGCTGCTTTCTCTCCTCCCTCGCTCCCCCCTCCCCTCTCTCCCTCATCTTTTCTGTCCCCCTTCTTCTGGGCACCCCGCAGCTCTCACTTGTTTGCCCATGAGAAATTTCACACCTCGCCTGGGTCGATGGGGAGAGCTTGGCTCTGTTTCCAGCCCTCTCCCAGCCCCAGACCCATCCCGGGGGGCAAAAGAAGTGGCGGAAATTTCCCCAAACCCACAGCAAGCACACGTGAAAACGTGACGGGGATTTTGTGCATGGCTAATCCCGAGCCTGAGCCTTTCTGCAAGTGGGAAAACATCTTCTTGGCTGAGAGCATCCTTTCAGTCTCATCCCATCAAGGGGAAGAGGGATCCCAGGGCTCCTGTGCTGCTTCAGCAGGAGTGTGCTTGTGCTCATTAGGATAACCAGCACTGCCAACCCGAGGAGTCTGAAATCATGAGCTTGTGCCTTTTACTCTTAAAAAAAATAAAAACACCAAACAAGCAAACAAGCAAACAAAATGGCTTTAAAATGGGATGCAGAAGACCTATCTTTAGCTTTTGGCCTTGTGTCAGGTTTCTGCAGCCATGTCTTCTGTGATAATCCATGGTAATAATCAATAATCCCCAATCCAACGATAGAGAGGCAGCAGGGAATGTCCCTAAGTGGGGTGGCTCCTGAAACTGGTGATTTGCTCCTTCCCAAGCTGGATCCCGCTGGATCCCAGGGGTCCAGGGAGAGGGCTTTAAAAAGGGCATGCAGACAACTGATGCATGTTCATCACAGAGTCTAGAAAAGAGAAATTACTCAAATGAATTATAATTCCTGTGCATGCTCTCTGCTCTGGGAGCACCCAGCAGTGCCAGGAGCCAGGGTGCCATCCTGCCTTGGCTTTACCATCTTCAACGAAGTGCCAGGGAGCTGCAGAGATTTCCAGGAAAGGGCGACAGTGTTGATTGCTGTTGGCAAACCCTGTCACTGCTGTTTGCAGCAGGATCTGGCCACAGTTCACTTGGCTTCTGGATGCTCAGCACCTTGCAAGGTTCCATGTGCAGGCTGAAGTGCTGACAGCAGCAGTGACATGACGCTGCTGGCGCTTTGAGGGCTTTGTACAGCAGTGCCAGCCCCAGTTACAGGTGACCTGAGCACGGCCAGTCCCATACACCCCCCGGAGAGATGCCAGCACAGGGCCAGCCACCTGTTCCAGGAAAATGCTTCTTCTGAGGTCGTGATTCTTCACCGTGAGGGTGGTGAGACACTGGAACAGGCTGCCCAGAGAAGCTGTTGGTGCCCCTTCCCTGGAAGCATTCATGACCAGGCTGGATTGGGCTCTGAGCAGCCTGCTGTAACAGGAGGTGTCCTTGCCCAACAGGAAGGTTGGACTAGCTGACCTTTAAGGTCCCTTCCAACCCGAACCATTCTGTGACTCTCTGGTGGCTACTTTTCAGTCTGATCCAATGCCCAAGCACTGCTGAAAGCCCTGGGCAAGTAGCAGTATGGGATGGACTTGAGAACATTCAACTGTCCTCCAAGAATGTTATCCGAAATGCTGACCTGCATAGATCCCACCCCAACACCTCCTCTCCATCCCTATCACCTCATCCCATCCCTGGCTTGTCAGACCTCTCCGTGAACTGATTCCACACACATGCCATGAACTTTGCCTTCAGCCCAGGGGTGCGGGCAGAGGGGAGCTGGCACAAGTTGGGGGAGGCAGAGGGCAGCAGCATTCTTCCCCCCCTGGCCCCAGACAGCCAATACACACCCCAGGCAACTTCCAGACACTGGCCCCGGCTGCATTGTCAAGTTAATTTGGGATAATGGCCTGCAAAGCACCTCAGCCCCATCCAGGCCTCATTAGCACTTGATAATATCAGGCATCCTGAGGAATTGCGACTCTTTCTCCTCCTCTCCAGGGCACGGAGCCCAGCACCCAGCCAGACCAGGGTGTCCCTGGCGATGGAGACAGAACTTGCTCCTCTTACTATTACTCCATTGCCAAGCTCATGGGGCAAAGCAGCTCTTCCCCCATAGCCTCAGGTCTTTCCTGCGATAGATCACCCAGGCTGGTATTTCCAGTCAGGGTCGGAGTTAAGCTGCTGGGAGGCTCAGGAAGGCTGAATTCTAACCCCAGCCTTTCAGTGGGGAGATGTCCCCGATCCAAAAGGGGCTTGCTCTTCGGTGTCACACTCCTCGATATCACATCTGGCCTCGTATCTCACAGAGATGTGAAATGAGGGAGCAGGACCTGCTGCATGCCACTACCCTGCCCTTCCCCACCTGCTGGGGACGATCACCCTTTGGAATAACCTGCCCAGGAAAGTGGCGAGGTCCTCAGTATCGAACGCTTTCAAGGCTGAGCTGGGCAGTGTGCTGCTCTCTCTCCCCTAGAGCATGCATTGCCAAAAAAGCTTGGGCCAGGTGACCCTTGAGATCCCTTCCAACCTAAGGATTCTGTGATCCTGCGATTCACATAGAGCATAGGTTGAATGCACTGTTTGAGTTCACCTCAATGCACTATTTGAGTCCACCATGGGGCCAGGTCCAGCTGACAGCAGAGCCTGAGTGGCCTCCCAAAAATAAACTAAAAGCCTTCCTGAGCTGCTCCGCGGTCCCTCCGTGGTCTTCCTGTCAGACATAGATCTGAGCACCGGGTTCACAGGGCTTGCAATGGCGATTATTAAGGGCATCCCCAAACCATACATTTGAAATTAATTGGGAATTATAAAGAAGCTGGGCGCTGAGGCAGCCCTGGGACGGGCCCAGTGCACCACCAGCCTGCTGCTCCCTTCAATTATCTTTTTTTTTTTCCCTCTCGCATTGTTCTCTCCTAATGAGGAGACTAATGACCAAAGGATGGTTCATAAGTGGTTCCCAGACTCTCCTTGCCCAGGGCAAACACCATCCACAATAGGATCACAAATTGTAGGGAGAAGCCCCGGCTGATCACATCAGAAACGGTGCAGGGATTTATCTTTCTGCCTTAACAATAACAGTATGTTCTTAATCGCCACTCCAAAGGGACAGCTAGCAGGGGATCTGCCCGGCCTCGTCATTAAAACCTGGCAGCATCTTTTCTGGCGCTGCCCCTTTGTTCATCTTAATTCCTCTCCATCTTATTAAATCAGTAGAGATGGAGTTAGGGGGGAGGGGGAAGGAAGGATGAGGCAGAGCAGGGGTTGGATCCGGCTTGGCTCTTGACAGGGGCGCTGAGTGGGAGCGGGGTCAGAGTTGGCCTGGATCCCATGTGTGTTCAAGGCTGCTCCTGCAGCTGGGGAAACTGAGGCACATGAGCATCACAGCCCTAAGAGCCAGAAGGAAGTTTCAGCAGAGCTGGGGAGCACTTTGTCCGTTAGTCCCACGAGATCCCCTTATTCATCCCATCCTGTCAAGGCTTCTTTGATTTAACGATCTAATCAATTTCTTAAATGAAATTCACACCATTGCAGGGGATGTCTGCTGCACAGCCCTCAGTTCTCCAATCGCAGCAGAGGGACCAGGGGGCTTATGCCACAAGCCATGTGCAGAGGGGGGGTGTGTGCCATTTTCAACTTTTTTTCTCTTTTTCCTTAAAGGTTTCAGGCTGGCCCTGCCAATGTGACTGGGAGCAGAGCCCTGGAAAGATTTCCTCCCAAGCTTTCTACTCTTGAGACTGAGATAGGAGATGAGGAAGGAGCAGAGAGCAGAACTGGTGGGAGGAGGAGAGCTGATGTGCTTCATGGCAAATCCAGACCAGGGCTGATGGTGTTTCCTCACCAGACCCCAGACCTGCCTCTTGCTCACTTCCCCAGCAGCAGCACTCAGGCCATGGTCCTGCTCCACAGCCCTGGATTTCTTGTTGTGGGTTAAACACCTCTGGAACCTGGGATTTTAAACTCAGAGGTTTTGGTCACTACAATGCTCACCCTATATGAGGGGTCACCTTAAGTCACCCAGCTCCCCTGCCTCGTTTCCAGGCAGGTCACTCCATTTCATCCTTATTTTCCTGAATCCAGGAGCTACTTCCCAGCTGAGAATTTAATGGAAGGAATTGGTGCATCTGCTCTTTGTCTGAGCAAGGCAACTTGGAAAGAAGTAATCCCAGAAGGACTGCACAAGATGAGGTGTGGTGGTGCTTCCTCACATTGCTCCTGATGTCTTTTTTCCTTCCCACTGAAACCAGGCAGCTGGAGCCAACCGAGCTGCCCAGCAGCCTCGGGAAACTCATTTGATGTTTCAATCAGGAATTAAAGGGGAGGGAGAACAGGGGGGGAATGCTCCCTGACCATTTAACAAGATTACACGATGCCACAGAGCCTAGAAACACGCACGGCCAAGCCCAGCACCCCGTGTCCCAGCTTGGATTGGGATTTGGCTTGAACCTCTGCTGCTGGCAGGTTTTCCTGCCCAGCACCCAGCCCTCGGCACACGGTAATCCCATTTAGCACAGCGCCCCGAGAAGGGCTGGAGAAGGCAGTCAGCCGAGAAGGGGGCTGCCCGCTTGGGGAAGGGATGCGAAAGGTGCCTGGGAAAGCAGCTGGGTCACAGGGGTTGGGAGGCTGGAAGGGTCCTGCTGCTGCAGCATCCCAGCGCTGCCTCCTGCAGACTTCTGCCGTCCTGAGTAAACCCCACTGGTGCAAACTAATCGTGTCCGTCGCCGTGTGCTCAGCAGGAATAATCCTGGCAGGAAGCAAGGCAGGGAGTGGGACACAGCTGTACCCTCAGGATTCACTCAGTTGTCCCTTCTATCTCTCCCTCCATCTCCCATTCCACGCCAGGTACCCAGCCACCCGTTGGCAGCTATTTGCCAGCACTCGGCATTCATCCCCAGTCATCCACCCATCCCTCTCACCCAGGCTGTTCCTCTGTGCAGTCCACTCTCACAGACCCAGCCAGCCCCTCTCACAGTCTGCCTGGCCTCCTACACGGGGCCTGCTTATCTACAGAGCTGAGATCTGCTGCAGAGGGCTCAGCATTGCATCTGTAGCAGATAATCTTTATCCTCTTAATAAGGCTGCTCAATTCTCACTTCCTTATAATTATCTGCCAATAAAAGTCAGCTTCTTTTTTTTCTTTTTTTTCTTTTTTTTTCTTTTTTTTTTTTTTTTTTTTTTTTTTTTTTCCAGACAGGTGAAAAAGGCAGCATCTTTAATGTGATATGCAGGATTGAGAAGGGTCTAGAGGGGTTTTGAGGATGCATGAGTGGGGTTTGAGAGCGGGCACACAGCTCTTAGTCTGCACAGGCATTCCTAAGGGATGAGAGGAGTCCCAGGTCGGCTGATCCAGCCCAAGGCCTTGCCCCAGGCTCTCACCCTGATTTTCCATGCTGACAAATCACTGTGCCTGGGCTTTATCCCAATCCACATATCCCAGTTGTGCTGCCTGGAGTTGGGGCTGAGCTGCAAGAACTTCTCCCCAGACTGGGGAGGGAGATGTCTCTGACCAGAAAAGGAAAATGCATTTCTAATCCCTTTCCAGGCTAGCTGGGGCTTGACAGGGCATAAGATGACCCAGCCGAATCTATCCTTTCTGCAAACGATCAACTTTGTCCTGTTATCAGAGGCAGCCCTGAGTGTTTGGCTCTTCTCCCCGCTGGAGCAGTAATTGGCTTTGTCCTGCAGACATGGTCCCTTCCTCACCCCAAGGAACCTGCGAACAGGTTAATTATTGGGTGAGAGAAAGACAAAGAATGCCCTTCCTCAGCACTCAGCTGCCCTGTGCAGGTAGGAAAGGGGACACAGGCGTCCGGAGCCCTGCGCACCCTCAGGCACCAGCCACCCTCTCCAGGATTATCACCCAGCATGAGAAAAGCCTCCCCAAGGTGCCAGAGTGATGGACACGATTTAATTAGTCTCATATACAAGTCCCTTCTCGAAAACCTCCATCGAGCGCAGCAGTTTTAATTAAAGTCGCTTCCCCAGTTAGGCATTGGCCGCAGGGAGCCCCAAGCTGGGCAGCCCCCGCGGGAGCTGGGACAGGTCCCCCCCACCGCGTGGAAAAGGCCCGATCCTGCCGGGGGCTAAGCGCTGCCAGCTCCCAGGGGATTAAAGGTGTCCTGAGAACAACTTAACTCTGCAATCAGGTCGGCCCCCGGCCGGGTAGCGTTAAACCATCCCCCGTAAACCCTGCTGGCTCGGGGCGATTGCAATAACGGCAGCGGCAGGCGAGATTAGCGGCGCGACCCGCGGCGCGGGCAGGGCTCTCGGCAGACATGTGAAGACATTAGCACAGTTTGGGCTCTTTGAGACCCGCCAGCTAATCCTGCCTCTGAAAACAGCTGGAACAAAGGGCAGCTTCCGTCACACCGTCCTCTTCTGGCACCATCCCCTTCTCCCTGCACTGTCCCCCCTCCTTGCATCATCCCTTCTCTTTGCATCGTCCTCTCTCTTTGCGTCGTTTTATGAGAAGCAACAAGTCTGGTGAGGAGCAGCTGAGGGAACTGAAGTTGTTTAGCTTGGAGAAAAGGAGGCTGAGGGGAAATCTTCACACTACCTACAACTCCCTGGAAGGAGGTTGGAGCCAGGTGAGGGTCGGTCTCTTCTCCCGAGGAACAAGCAGTAGGACTAGATGAGGCTCTGGACAGCCTGTTCTACTGTGAGGTGTCCCTGGCCGTGGCAGGGGGGTTGGAACTGGATGATCCTTGTGGTGCCTTCCAACTCTGACTGATTCTATGACAAGAGGAAACGGCCTTAAGCTGTGCCAGGGATGATCTATATTGGATAAAAGGAACAATTTCTTCCCCAAAAAGGTTGTCAAGCCCTGGAAAGGACCTCCAAGGGTGGTGGTATAGTCCTTATGCCTGGAGGGGTTTCAAAGCCATGTAGATGTGGTGCTGAGAGACATGGTTTAGTGGTGATCTGGCAGTGCTGGGTTAACAGTTGGAGTTGATGATCTTAAAGGTCTCTTCCAATCTAAACAATTCTCTAACCATCCCATTCTCCTTGCACTGTCTCTTTATCTTTGCACTATCTCCTTCTCAACTGTCCCTCTTCTTGCACTATCCTCATCTCTTTGCACTGTGCCCTCTCCCTGCATCAGGTTTCACACTTGCCCAAATAAATCCTCCAAATGGGTCCTTTTATCTTGCAACCAAGCCCAGAGAAGCACCCAGAAGCACCCTATTGCTGTTCTTGTCTAGGAGGTCCAGGACCACTGGTACTTGCTTACTTTACATCTTTGCAAGGAGCTCCCTAGGTCCCCACAGAGCCCACCTTTGGCTCATCCTCAGGCCAGTATCTGGCCCAAACCAGCTGGATTCAAAGACTCTACATGGCCAAGCAGTTTTATGTCTCCAAAAGAACAGGATGCTATCCCTGGGTTGGGATGTATGACCTGTGGGCAGATAGCATGTCACAGTGAAGGTGCTGCTGGCAGGAAGGAAGATGGGTGGAGTTCTACAAAGAACCTAAGGCTCTGTGAGGGTCCTGAGCATTATTAGAGCACAAGAAGGTATCAGAGCACCTTTGGGAGCAGCCTGGCTGTGGGGCTGATTGTGTGTGCAGGTGGGGTCCTGTTGCCCTGGACCTCCAGAGCTCGCTCCCATGAACAAGCACACCCTGAACACTTGCTGCCACTGCAGGCATGTGGTGTTCCTCCTCCTCTTGCTGCAAAGATGAGCCCAAGAGTTGCATAAATAATTTATTTCCACACTGCAGGCCAGTGGGTGCCATATATATTAGATAGGCTCATTGCCAGCTATGGTACATCCTATAATACACACGGAGAAGTGGTGGTCCGAAGGGGCAGCTCAGCAGCTCTGTGCCACAGTCTGTGCAGGTGCTGTCCCTGAGCCAGGGGAGGAGGCAGCCTCCTCCTGGCCGTCCTCCGACTCTGCTGGGAAGTCTTTGTCCTCCTCGCCGTGGTGGCTCTGTGAGTCAGGGCTCCGCTGTGGGGTGGACAAACCCATCCTGGCCAGTTTGGCTTGTTGCTGCTCCAGGCTTTGCTTCCTCCACTTGATCCTCCGGTTTTGGAACCAGACTTTCACCTTAGGAAAAGGCAAACTTGCCTTTCAAAGTTCTCCACGGACTGTGGGGTTATGGTCTGCTAAACCCCCACGGCTCAGGCAGTGCCCACTCCAAAAACCCTTAGGTGCACACAGCCTCAGGTGTCCCCTGGCTGGCCAGATGTCCCCTGCCACACTCCATCCCCAGCGAGATGGAAAACTGTCCCCTGCAACCCAAGAGCTGAGCTGGGACCTGCCACTTGTGAAGATAGAGCCATAAACAGGGCACAAGTCACTGTGTGATTCAGTTTCCCCACCCTTGATCCTCCACCCTTTTAATGGCAGCTACCTGCGACTACTGCTCCACGCAGCTCCTGGCCCAGGCGGAGGGACAGGGACCAGGTCCCGGTGGCTGGCACAGAGGTTTGGAGCTGCTGGTGGGTGCAGATGGAGACCGAGCATGGTGAGGCTTACCTGCTCCTCAGTGAGGCAGAGGGCGGAGGCCAGCAGGCACCTCTCTGTGCCCACCATGTACTGCTGCCTGGCAAACTCCTTCTCCAGCCGCGCCAGCTGCTCGCTGGTGAAGATGGTCCGGACTCGCTTGGCTTTGCCAGGCTTGGCTTTGAAGATGGGGAGGCAGCACTTGGAGATCAGGAAATCTGGAGGTGAAGACAGGGAAAGTCAGGGTGGAGAGGAGCCTTTGGATGGGTCCCCTTCAGAGTGGAGTCCCCTCTTGGAAGGGCTTTTCCTGGAGAGGTAGAAGGAATTTAGAGATGTGCCCTTTGTGGAGGTAAGGGCCCTCTGTGGAGGAGGGTCCCCTATTTGAAGAGGTAGGAGAGAGTCCCCCATTTGTAGAGGATCTCCTTGAAGAGGTAGAAGGAGCTCCCTCATTTGAAGATGTCCCCCTGAGACAGACACAGGCCAGGACAGAGGGTCCTAGTTGGAGGGGCAGAGGAGGGTCCTTATTGAGGCAGAGGAGGTCCTCCATACAGAATCGTCTGATGGAGACGTGGACAGGAGTGCCACCCCCCCAAGAAGAGGTCCTCATGGGAGAGAGGTGGCCAATGTTCTCCCCTTGAAGACATGGAAGGAGGTCCCCCATTTGGAGGTCCTGGGAGAGATGGGGATGGGTTCTCCTGTAAGAGATGCCCTTTGGAGGGGTCCCCACCTTTGAGACGTGAAAAGAGATTTCCACTTGGAGACACCCCACGGAAGAAGTGGGCAGGGGTGTCCCTGAAAGAGACTCCCTTTGGAAGAATCCCCTTGAAGAGGTGGAAGGTGATCACTGGTTGAAAATGTCCTCATGGAAGAAGTGGATTAGGGTTCCTGGAAGAGATCCACTTGAGTGAGATTCCCTATTTAGAAAGATGGCAAAAGGTGACCCCTGGGAAAGGCGAAAGGAGATCCCAATTTTGAGATGTTCCCACAGGACAGGTGGGTGTGGGTCCCCCTGGGACAGGTCTCCTTGAGAGGGAGTCCCCCATTTAGAGGTGCCCATTCAAAGAGATGGGAAGAGGTCCCCATTTGGAGGCATCCTCGTGGGAGAGGTGGACATAGGTTCGCCTTTGGAGGAGATCCCTTGGAGAGGTGGAAGGTGATCGTTTGTAGATATGCCCATGGGAGAGGTGGACGTGAGCCCCCCTAGAAGAGGTCTCCTTTGGAGGGGTGTCCCCTCGGAGATCTGCCAAAGCATAGCTTGGAGACACTTCCACAGGGCAGGTGGCTGTGGGTACCCCTGGAAGGGATGCCCTTGAGCTATGTCTCCACCCGGGGTGTCCCCTGGCAGGGCCGTTCGGGGGGCGGCAGTACCTGTGTCCCCGAGCCGGGTGGCCCAGGCGGGCGGGACCCCGCGGCAGGCGATGCAGAGCGGCGGCGGCAGGGGNGGGGCCCGAAGGCATCTCCCTGTGCCCTTCCCGGGGGGTGAGGGGCGGGGGTCCCGTCTCACCACCGTGCCCCTCTACCTTTGGTGGGGATGTGTGCCACCCATGTTCCACCTGCCCTCGCCGGGTATGTGTGTCCCCAGTGTGCCTCTGTCCTCCATGAGAGAGTTCTGCCATTGACTGCTGAGTCCCCACCAATGTCCCCCCCACTGCTGTGTTCTCTCCCTGTCCTCCTGCCCTCAGTGGGGACCTTCCCCTACCCTTCACTAATGTGTCCTCAGCAAAGTTCCCGTGCCCTCAGTGGGGATGTGTGCCCCCCACGTCCCCCTGCCTCTGCCAGTGCCTCTCAGAGCATCCCTGGTCCTGTGCCTTTGCCTCGCTGGCCCCAGGGTATAGCCGCGCCCCCCAAAACGCAGCCGTGCAGTGGGATGTGTGCTAGTGGGATGGGTTCAGAGAGCCAGGAGGGACTGCCAGCCTCCCCGGGGCCTTTGGCGGCCTTAGGGTCACGCTGCCTGGCTTATGCTATCCCCTGGGCGCCTGGGGGGAGTATTGCAGAGCCAAAGCCCCGTTGAGAAGGGGCAGAAAGGAGGGCTACAGCCTGAGGGAGGCCACACGGAGGTGTTCCCGGGCAGGCAGGACATGGAGGAGAAACCCGTCCCTGTAGCTGCCCCTCCCCTCCCAGTGCGCCGCTCTCGGCTGATGGGATTCAGATGGTCATTAGGGGCTGAGATTCCTAAAATTGAGCAGCTTTTCCTAATGAGCTGGGAAAAGTCACACCTCAGGCCGGCTCGGCGGGGGGGGAGCCCCGGTCAAAGGACTCCACCGGGGTGAGGGGGTTTATTGG